>PVIU01007196.1:29210-46310 GCA_004026605.1 Ondatra zibethicus | reverse complement strand
AGATTTACATGAGGTACTGTGTGCTCAAAGCAGGGCATTGAGTACTAGGTGGTGGTCATACATCTCATGAAGAATAAGAGCAGATGTCTATGATCAGTAATTTCTACAAGTGTGCTGAGTAGTTTCTAGGGGTCACCCTTACCTAAGTAGGCCATTGCTATTGCTAACACTACGAGGGGACATTTAAACAGGAGTTACGGTATTTTCACAGGATTAATGTATGTAGGTCTGTTACAGCATGTATCTTAGCTTGCAGAACTTGCCAGCATTATTGAGATAGCAGCTTCATGCATAGTACCTGTTGGCTGGTAGCACTGGGGGCATATCACGGCCACACTAGGAAACACCGTCCAGTCTCATTGTGAAGTCTTTAGTGTGAAAGAGGCTTTCTCTGCAGCTCTGTGCTCCTAGAACAGCCATCAGATCTTTCCAGAGGACTGAGTGTTGACTCTGTACCCAACAGGATGCCAGAGCTGAATTTCTAGCCATGTGAATTTCACTGTAGTATAATGATTCTCTCTCTATCTCTATCTCTGTCTCTGTCTCTCTTCCTTGCTCTCTCTCCAGAGTTTCTTTCTTTAGCCCTGACCAGCCTGGAACTTGATGTGTAGAACAGGCTGGCCTTGAACTCACAGAGATCTGTTTGCCCCTGCTTCTCGAGTAATGGGATTAAAGGATTGTACCACGAACTTGACCTGGTAATTTTTTCTGGCCACTCACCATATTTAGGAACTTGGGAAGGCTCTGGTCAGTAATTTTCCTAGAGCACATTTGTGGGAAGATTCCATATTTAGGCTAGGGGTTTAGCTCAGGGGTAGAGTGCTTGCCTTATATACCAATCTGCTGTACCAAGACAAAGCCACAGTAGCAACAAATCCTACATGTTTGGAAATACAAACATGATTTAGTAATTCTGTTACTGTTGCTTTTTACATGGTCAATGGAATAGTCACATGTGAAAATGAACGATATTTAAATGGATCTAGATGAAGGCTGTACTTCAGAGTTTTATATAGTTATTAATCTTGAGAAGATGTGTTCAGTTCTTTAGACTCCATCTTGACATAACAGGCAAGTTTTGAAGTAGCTACCTTGCTTTTCAACAGGTTAAGTCTTTCTGTTGTCAGTGTTAGCCTTTTGCTTTCTGAGGTACATGCTTGCAGAATGTGCAGATTACAGATAATCAGTCTTCCTGAGCAATGGAAATTTACAATTACATTTTTCATTAAGCACACTTTTTGAGGCTGCTGGTAGGGGTGCATGTGTGATATTAAAAGGCCTGGAGTAACTCCTTACAGGTTTGCAGAGTAGATGGATGGTAAGGGCATGGCCTTTAGTCGGCGGTGCTCACTCATGCTTACACTTCCCACACTCAGTCTGTCTGCTTGACCCTGCTCAGTGGGGGCTTCGTACATGTTCGTCGCTTGTATGATTGGGCTCAGGCCAGGGCATATGTATTGAATGCTTGTCCTGTGAAGGCTGGGATGGTGTCTGGGGCAACTGCTGTGACATCTTGTTCAGACAGCTGTTAAGCGCTGGTGTCGTTCCATTGATTATTTAGAGAGAAGGTTTTGTGTGTCTCGGGACCCAAGAATGACCGTAGAATCCTGGCCCTCCTTGTCACCTCCACGCTCTGAGTGCTGGGGCGGCAGGCTTGCGCCATCGTGCCTGGCCTTATGCGGTACTCAGATCAAACCCAAGGGCTTCACGCATGTCGAACAAGGTGAGTTATATCTCTGCCTCATTCTTCTCGTTTGGGACCCTCTGTTGAATGGCTCCTGTCTGTTTTTCTAGCTTGATCTTGCAGTCTCTGTTCAGCTGTGAGCACTTAGCACTCCTTCCTTTCTGCTCCAGTCACCGAAGTAAGGTGTCATTAACTATTTTCAAGTGAAAGAGTTCTAGTAAAAGCCATGGTACGAACTGGGAAACGCTGGCGGACTGACTGTGTTGATTTTGCCCGTGCGGGATGTCTCATATTGTGCTTTCCCAGCCTTCTTCATGTCTGTGACATTTCTGCGTTTCCTATAGTTTTGATTGGGAGCCTAGACTTTAATGGCTGAACCATTTCTCCAGCCCCCCCCCTTTTGTGTTTGGTCACACCCTTGCTATGCCACTGTGTTTCTTGCATCACTTAGCAAAGCACTTGGCACTTAGGAAGAGCTAGCTGGAGAGACAATAGGATCTGCTCCTGGGCGCTCAGGTATGTTCCCCATTCTGCTAAGGAGCTGTGTCGCTAGCTGTACAACCACAGCCAACAACTGCGGCTGCAGACTGGGGGGCTGGTCACTGAGCGATGTAGGGTGTCCTTCTGTATATTTATTGGATAATGAATAAAGCTGCTTTGGCCTATGGCAGGGCAGAATAAAGCCAGGCAGGAAATCTGAACGTGTGTGTGTGTGTGTGTGTGTGTGTGTGTGTGTGTGTGTGTGTGTGTGTGTGTGTGTGAGAGAGAGAGAGAGAGAGAGAGAGAGAGAGAGAGAGGGCAGAATCAAAAAGACACCATGTAGCTGCTGATGGAGAAAGACTGTGGAACAGAAACTTACCCAGTAGGACACAGCCTCATGGCAATACACAGATTAATAGAAATGGGTTTAAGATATATGACTTAGTTAATAAGAAGCCTGAGCTAACAGGCCAAACAGTATTGTAATTAATATAGTGTCTGTGTGATTATTCGGGTCTGGGTTGCCAGGAAACAATGTGCTGTCTATGCCTACAACTGAGTGAGCAATGCTCAGGATCCTGGGAACAGTTGGACCTGAAAACCAGCTTAAGAACTGTCCAGAAAGTTCTAGAATAAGAGAATAGGTCCTTTCAGTGCCCAGATCACCCTCCTGGTAATACCTGATAAATGGAGAAAGGCAGTTTTCCGAAATGGCAGCTGATTAATACAGAGCAGCAGCTGGGAAGTGGCTAGCGTCTTAAGGATGGATGGAGGATAAAGGGAGGTGGGAAAACCTTAAGCTCAAGATAGGATTGTGCCAGGCAGAGCAAGGTGTAAGACTGCAGTGATGTGACCCCCGGCTCTCTTCTACTCTGATGATATCTTGAGAGGGTTATAACCCATTTAGGTATGGATGCAAGACACCCCAGAAATGACAGCTCGGTGGGAGAGGACAGATGTTTGGCACAGAGGCAGAATGGGGAGATTGAGTCAGTCTTTATCTTGGTACAGACCATCTAAGTTGTGGTTATTTGAAGGATATACGAATTTATTCCTCAACCAGATTTGGACCGCTCTCTGTAGGTGAATGTGTGTTGGATAGGAACTTGAGGGTAGGTGCAAATAGCAGAGGGAGCTGTATCGTTAGGAAGGTCCGTCTGGGCTGGGCAGTGTGTGCTGCCTGGTTGTGGGTGTTTGGGTTCTTAACATCTGGATTCTCAGGACCAGTGTAACAGGCAGAGTAGTAGATTTGTCCAGTGCCCAGAAAGTTCACAGTTGCCCTCAAACCCCCTCCCCCACTCAAGGCTGATAGATGGGAGACTCTTGGAAGAAGGCTACTGATGGAGCTTACCTGCCCCCAGTTAAGGACGAGGCTCACAGCAAAGCCGATTTTGATATTTTTGGGGGCTAGAAACTGGTCAAGGTGATGTCTTCTCATTTACTGTGGGAGTTACATTTGAAATTAGCAGTAGCATCCCGCTGTCTTTGTTTCTAGCCAGCCCACCCCTTTCCAAGGTGAGGGTTGACAGATCAGACATTCTCATGTCATACTTCACCCATTTCAATGACTGATAACTGCATTAACTTGCCAGGATAAGAAGGGTACAAGCATTTAGTGGCGAGCTTTTTCTGTGTTGTGCACCTGCACAGCTGGGAGGGTGTGGCTGATTCCTGGGAGGATGCAAATTAGACCTGAAAACAAACAATACTGAAATAACAGACAGCTGTGTGGGCACAACTAAGGAAGGGTACTTGGGAACATGAATGGGTGTTAAATACGCACATGCATGTTGGGAAAGAAAGCAAGGCGCTTGGAGACAGTACCAGAAACAGGTTTAGATGGAACCATTAAAGTGAATCGAAATTCTTCACTTCTGGAGAATGTTGTGTCTAATGAAGTGTCATGATTTTTGTCCCTGAGGAACAGAGGCGAACTCAACATGTTTCTCCTCATGTAGGGTTGTTATTTCATACCACATGGGTGAGGAACTATGTGAAGGACCCAAACAAATGAAAATGAAGTGCTGGGGAGACTAGGAAGGCCCTCTGCCCACTGAGACTCAAACCAGAAAAATTAGAAAAAAAGAAACAAGTATTTGAGAACAAATTAATAACTGACAGGGGGACCTGCATGTCACCAAAGTGACATTCTGAGAAAACAGCCTGGTTTTTGTCATCAGAAAGTGTGAGGAGGGAAACCGCTGCCTTCCAATTACGGTTTCATGTCTGTTCTCCCCAGAGACACGTGAACTTGAATCCCCTCATGGCTTCTGGAGCAGAGGATTCTATGGTCTTGATGAGAGTGTGTGTATTAGAGTCGTTCATTTCTCCTGGTGAGGAGACGCTAAAGGGTACTTGAGTGGAATCGTAAGAGTTATAAAGGACATAACAAAGGTCACACAATCCTTTCTTCCCCAGACCCCATAATAGGAGAACAAGGGTTATTTGACGAAATTAAAGAGTAGCAAATGAAGTGCTAATAAAATGAGATTGTCACTTATATAATTCACTGCTATGGGAGGTCACAGAGGCAAATTCTGTGGCTGGATTAAATATGGGGCCGGGTAATTTTATGACTATTAATGATATTTTTTGCAGCCGAAGCTGATGCTGGGACAGGTAATTCCGGATACATTCTCCAGTCCTCACAGGGACCTGTGGCAAATGGTCGCTTCAGTGTGAGCACTGGCCTCGTGGGCTCTACCCTTAGGTGGGAGGTGCATTGCGTTGGAAGTTATTTTTTAAGGAGAATGTGCCCAAGCATCCTGTCTAGACTCCCACCACTTTTCTCTCCTTGAGATGTTGTGGCCTGGGGAGGGTAAGATGAGCCAGTTTCTGAACTTGGAGAAGCCCTCAGCTTACTTGAGTGCCACCCGCTGTCACATACTTTCTTGAGGTTTTAAACACCTATGGGAGGTATAGAGGTAACATTGTCATTGCTATGCCAAATAAAGGGGTAGGCCTGACAGTAGAAGACAAAGCCACTTAGAGGAATGGGGCACAAAAAACACGCAACTTGTAAACATTAGAAAGGGTTCCTAAAGAAGGGGACCTCCCCTCTGCTTCCCTTCCCTCTGTTGGGGGAGGCTTCTTGTCCATTTCGCCACCGCCCAGACTCCTGAAACAAGCACTCAGAAACTATATTATTTGAAACACTGCATGGCCAATAGCTTAAGCATGTTTCTGGCTACCTCTTCTATCTTAAATTAACCCCCTCCACTAACCTGTGTATCGCCACATGGCTGTGGCTTACCAGGTAAAAAGGTTCCACCTGGCATCTGTCTCCCATGGGGCTACATGGCTTCTCCCTGACTCTGCCTACTCACTCTCTATATCTTTTCCAGCCTGGCTATACTCTGTTAAGCCATTGGCTGAAAGCAGATTCTTTATTAACCAATAAAAGTAATACATATACAGAAGGACTTCCCACACCATCCCTCCTTCTCCTTTCCTCTCTGTTCCTGGAGGAGGGGCAGGGATGTAGAAATGAGGCCAGCTACAGTAGATAAATGGATGCATGTCTAGCTTACCGTGGTGAGGCTGCTTGCTACCAGAGATCTATGGGTGGAGTTGAAAGTCATGGGCACCAGACACCTGACTCCCAAGGGTGAGACCATGACTCACATTAAGTACAAGAAGCTGTTTACTAAGTACAAGAGGTGGTTCCATCTCTGCTCTTCAAAAATCCCATCTAAGTTCTGTGGCAGAGATGCATCCAGATGTTACATCTTCTGGGGAGGTAGCTGACTTTGCACTAAGGTCATTTAGCTACATATAGTCAGTGCCAATCAATACAAGACAGGCTGCATTGAAGCAGACGTGCCAGCCATGTCTTGTGCAACTTTTGAGTGGCTTCTTTTTCCCTTCCCTGTTTTGAATGTCTGCTACACCGTTGTTATTTCTAGTGCATTTTGAAAAATTCTCTTTTGATGGGCTGTATCATCAGCATCTAGCAGGTATTAATCTTGTCAGTAAGTGGGTAGAGACCAAAGATGCCTTTAAGTATTCACTAATTCTCTTAAGTATATATTAATCATTTGCTTGCCTGGACTGGACACTCACAAATAAGTCTTCTCTGTCAGAGGGGAGACATGTGTGCCAAGGGAGGAGGGCACACCCACTGCTGTGCTTATGTGTGTAATTAATCAATATGGCTTCTTGTCGCTTCAGATAAACTCGAGTTTGCATGAAGTATATCTTGTGATGACCAGCTTTGCTACAAGGCTGTGTATTTGTTATTGTGTGTAAAAGAAGCATGACTTTACAAATACAGTTGTTACTTTGTGCATGTGTATCATGTGCAGGCTTGTGTTTGCAGGTTAAAGGACAGCTTTGCAGAGTCACCTGTCTCGTTCCACCTGCAGTTGGTCCTGGGGATTGAACCCAGGACATCGGGCTTACGCAGCAAGTGCTTTACATCTTGCCGCTCGCAAATGTGTGTGTTTTTAAAAAGAATAATAATGAAGGAAGGCTATGTTCTTCCACTAAAGATGATAATGGAACTCTTAACACTTAGAAGTGTCGCTCTTTCCCTTCTAGACCTTCGCTGGATCACCAGAGTTCAGGTGAATCAGGCGGCCGTTCTGAGGCGGGCAGAACAGATCCAGGCTCGCAGAAGCGTGAAGGAGGAATGGCAGGTACAAGCCCTCTTGAGCATTCTGTCCCCACCCACACCTCACCGTGCAAACCTCTTCCCTCAAGGCCACAGTATTGAATTTCGCTCAAGATGCATCTAAACTTAAAGGATTGCAGCTGTCCATGGCTTATTTTAATAATTCATATGTGATGATGATGGGTTGGAGAAAGATAATACATTTATCCAAACAAGTTAAGAATCTTATCACTCTTGAGTGGCCAAACCGCAAATGAATTTGAGGCATCTTTATTCATGAGCGAATTAAATGGCACATTTCCTCAACACATTTATTCAGTTTCTTCACCACGCTTTCTCCAGCTGTCTTCCTTTTTAATTTTAAAGCCATAAATATCTATACCTGGTCTGTCTACTGCTGAGGCCCGAGGTAGGAGTTTTCCTTACTACTGCTTTTCATAATAATTTCCAAAGTGCTGTCTGGTGGCACACCTTCCTGTTAGCATCTTCAGTGCCTGGAAGTCCGAGCTGTGCCGTGCAGGCCGAAAGGACTCGGGAGGTTCGTGTCCCAAGAGAAGCAGACTGTTGCAAAGGAGGCTTGCAAGCAACGCTTCCCATCCTGCTCGTCCTGGCTGAAAAGAAAAAAGGAAATGTTTTAGAGTGGGTTAGGAAGTATGGGGATTGTTTTAATAAGGAAATTGGATTGGAAAAACAAAAAAACAAGGAACTTAGAGAGCTCAGAAAATAGTTCATCACTGTGGATCCCGTGAAAGAAAGTCAAACAAAGGTAGATCTCATGGCACCACATGTGTGGCTGGTTCCTGATGGGTGAGCTGGAGAAGTCAGAAATGGCAGGAGGTGGTGGGCTTTCTGAGAAAGAGTAGATTAAGTCTGTTCTTTTGTTTCATTCTGGGTAATGTTCATCTTGATTGTCATTCTCTTAAAAAAGTTTAAAATTTAAATTGTGTGTGTTTGTGTGTCCACCCCAGCACACATGTAGAAGCAGAACAAGTTGTTGGAGTTGGTTCTTTGTGGGCCCTGGGGACAGAACTCAGGCCCTCAGGCCTCGCAGCAAGCTCCTTTCCCTGCTGAGCTATCTTGCTGGCCTCTGTTGGTCATTTTTGAGCTCCATTTATACCCTGTGTCAGAAACCGCTTTACAGAAGCGTTGACATCAGCTGGTAAAACTTGTATTTGTCCCACGTTTCTCTACTTTCTGACTAGGTTTGAAGTTCACCTTAGTTTTGATTTCCCTTGTTTCTCCTCATCTAGGCGGCATGGCTCCTGAAAGCTGTTACGTTTATAGACCTTACCACACTTTCCGGGGATGACACGTTTTCTAATGTTCAACGGCTCTGTTATAAAGCCAGATATCCAATCCAGGAAGACCTCTTGAAAGCTTTAAATATGCACGACAAAGGTGAGGAGCTTTGAAGTGTAGCTGCGTTTTCCTGGTTATAGTGGTAATCGTTGGAGCCCAGGGACTAGATGTCCTCCTGCTGATGTGCTGTGTGTGGCATCACGTCCCTGGTAGATTTCTGCTCCCGTGTGTAGACAGAGCACTGAGATTCCTGTTTCAAAACCTGAAGAGATTTCAAGCCATGGATTCAGGTCAGATTTTGCATCTGTGAGTTGAAGTTGTTGGCTGAGTTTCCTCAGTTCTTCAGTTTGGGAACTTTTCTATCTAATGGCTGAAATACAGGCTCTGAGTCCCTAGCCAGTCCCATTACTTAATGATCATATCACCTCCACAAAGTAAATGAATGCATTTGAGACTAAAACGCAAATGGGAAGGTACTGTGTATTAGGTTAGAACTTAAAACAAACTTGAAACAAAAGAAACTTAAAACAAACCCAGAAACTTCTGTCACTCTCAGTGTACATGAGAGAAATGTTGAAAAGCCGCCCTGAGTTTTGAGCTTTCAAACTTGAAATGTGGAGGAGCCTGGAGGTGGTGGGGGTGGTAGTGGTGTTGATCATTCTATTTTCTTTTCTTTCTTTTTTTTTAAGGTTTATTTATTTTATGTATATGGTGCTCTATCTGCATATATACTTGCTTGCTGGAAGAGAGTATCAGATCCCATTTTAGATGGCTGTGAGTCTCCATGTGGTTGCTGGGAATTGAACCCAGGGCTTCTGGAAGAGCTGCCAAGGCTCTTAACTACTGAGCCATCTCTCCAGCCCCAATCTTTCTATTTTCTAAGTAGGAAAACCAAGACCTGGAAGCCAGGAGGTGCTGCCAGGGCCATGTGTGCTGTCACTTGTCGAGACAGTTTTGGGAGGCAGAGCTCCTCTCTATAGATGCACTCTTGTCTCTGGAGTGCCCACCTTCTGTGCGTGCAGAGAAAAATGCCAAGCTAGCCCAGTGCAAGCATTGCAGATAATCTGTGGGCAATCAGTAGACCTAAGCAGCTCCATCACTTTAGAAAACTGTTTATTATGTTTCTTTCTAAGTGATGTTAGAACATGACCTTTTTTTTTAAATTGATTTTTATTGAGCTTTACATTTTTCTCTGCTCCCCTCCCTGCCTCTCACCTTCCCCTTCAACCCTCCCCCAAGGTCCCCATGCTCCCAATTTACTCAGGAGATCTTCTCTTTTTCTACTTTCTGCTTCCCAAGAACATGATCTTTTTAGAGCTAGAGATGTAGCTCACTGTTGAGTACTAGAGGCCCTGACTTCATTCCCAGTGCTATAAGCAAAGCACAAACCACAAACACCCATCTTTTTATAGTACTAAAGTAAGACATTTTTATGGGCTCTTACGTTCCTTGGTTTTGTTCTAGCTATTTGGATATTTGAAACTGTCATTTTATTCTCTCTTTCTTCTTCCCTCTCTTCTTCCCTCTCTCCCCCTCTGTACCTCCTACTTGCCTTGTACAGGGTCTCTATATAGCCCTGGTTGGCCTAGAACTCATTGTGTAGACCAGGCTAGCCTCCAGTTCATAGAAATCTGTCTGCCTCTGACTTCTGAGTGCTGGGATTAAAGGTGTGCACTACCATTGCCTGACTGCAGCAACTCTTATAAAGGAAGACATTTAACTGGGGTTGGCTTACAGGTTCAAAAGTTTAGTCCGTTATCATCATGATAGGAAGCATGGCAGCATGCAGGCAGACATGGTGCTGGAGAAGGAGCAGAGAGTTCTACATCCAGATTAACAGGCTGCAGGAAGAGAGAGACACTGGGCCTGCTTAAGCGTCAGAAACCTCAAAGCCCACCTACCCCCAGTGACACCTTTCTCCAACAGGGCCACACCTATTCCAACAAAACCTCACCTCCTAATGATGCCACTCCTTATGAGCCTATGGGGGCCATTTTTATTATTTTCATTCAAACAACCACAGGATGTTAGTGTTTTTTATAAAAGAGGAAATTTAGATCCCATTTTATTGTGCTACGCTGAATTTCCTCTGTACTTTTCTTCGTGTGCTGGCTGTTCAAATGCCATGTAAAGCTAGTTTTGTGATGTGCATGAAATAAAATATTTTAACTAAATAGACTGTGCTGTGGGACAATGATCTTGTACCTTGTAAAGATTTGTCACTTGCATTGGCTTAATAAAATGCTGATTGACTAGTAGCCAGGCAGGAAGTACAGGTGGGGGAACCAGGACATGGTGTAGGAGTTCCTTCTGTATTTCTGTTGCTTTCATTGGTTGGATAAAGAGACTGCCTTGGCCTTTTGATAGGGCAGCCCTTAGGTAGGGGGAGTAGACAGAATGGAATTCTGGGAGAGAGAAGGCAGAGTCAGAGCGAGCCTCCCGCCATGAATCTGCCAGGTCAGACACCCTGAATCTTTCCCGGTAAGCCACGATTCGTGGTGACACACAGATTATTAGAAATGGGTTAAACGAATATGTGAGAGTTAGCCAATACGAGGCTAGAACTAATGGGCCAGGCAGAGTTTAAATGAATACAGTTTCTGTGTAATTATTTTGTGTATAAGCTAGCCGGGCGCCGGGAATGCAGCCCTCTCCTCCTTACTACAAGGACAGGAGAATTCTGTGAGGAGAAAAGGCTCAGACTGCAGTCGTTATCCAGACACAGAGGACACAAGATGAAAGTGCCTCACTGATAAAAGGTATCAAGCCACGTGGCTAACACAGACAAGAATTATGGGTTAATGTAATATGTAAGAGTTAGTTAATAAGAAAGCGTAAGCTAATAGATCAACCAGTTTATAATTAATGTAAGCCTCTGTGTGTTTCTTTGGTACTGAATGGCTGCCGGACCAGGCAGGACAGAAACCTTTGTCAACAAATAGCACCAATGTGGGTAACTACATCCACATAAAACCTGAGAGAGCTTGGGAAGTAATTCTAGATACAAAAGAACAGAGTTAAGCATGGCTTCATGGTAGCAGCATTTTCTTAGGTGAGCTCTGTTTGCAAGAGGCAAAGGCATCTCATTTAAGAGAGGCTTCCTGACTCAGCTTTAGCTGCAAAATCTTGCAGCTCTTTTTTTTTGTAGTTAAAATCTTTATTATTATTATTATTATTGTTATTGAGCTCTACATTTTTCTCTGCTCCCTTCCCTATCTCTCCCCTCCCTTTCAACCCTCTCCCAAAGACCCCACGCTCTCAATTTACTCAGGAGATCTTGTCTTTTTCTACTTCCCATGTAGCAAAAATACTCAATAAAATACTGGCAGCCCCTTTAAGAGGCCCCACCATCAAACACTTAAAAGGTGTTTGTGAATAGCTAACGACATGCTTCTTGGTGGTGGCAGGGACCTTGAAACTCCTTAGAGTTGTGGCAATAAACATGACTCCCTCCAGTACCTTTGCCATGAATCTTGACTCTCAGAAAACTAAGGAATGGGATGGATCCACAGCTTTAATCCTAGCCATATTGCTTACCAAATTAAAGACTCATGTGGTCAGAAAAAGAGAGATATATAGTAAAGATATATTCAGGTGGGGAAAAAATAACCTCTAAGCAGTTTACAGTGTGTTTAAAAATATATGTAGACTTGAGAGAAAAGAAAAAGGATAAAATCTTTAAAAAAAAATAAGAAAGAAAGAAAGAAAGAGAGCAGTTGGGTGTGGTGTCACACACCTTTAATCCCAGCATTTAGGAGGCAGATGCAGGTGGATTTCTGTGAGTTAAAGGACAGCCTGGTCTACAGAGTGAGTTCCAGGACGGCCAAAGATACACAGAGAAACCCTCTCTCAAAAAAACAAAAATTAAAAGTAAAAATAAAAGAAATAGAGTTTAAAATAAAGCTATGTAAAGATGGAAAATAGAGAGAAAATCTGGATACTGTATGTTATTGTGTTGTCTTTGGATTGTTTGATGACTGAGGAAGGAGCAACAGCTGGTAAAAGACATTTGATTATAAACGCTGCTGAATTAATACAACATACATACTTTGAAAATGCTTTGACTTCAAAATTTTAAGTCAAAATATATGTTACTTTGGAGAAGAGGTTTTGCTTTTGTTTCCACAGGAAATGAGAGGCTGTGGATTCATTCTGGGTTAAGAAAAATCATGTTTGATCAAGGAAGACCCCCTGAAAAAAATCTCTGATAAGAGCAGGTGGCTCAGATGATCTAACACTTTAGAGGACCTCTGTTGGAGTCTTCTCCGAGTTCTACATCCAGAACAGCTTCAAGACTTCTGGATGAGATGATCAAGCTTCACAGAATATTCCAGTCAGGATTTGACCATAATTCTAAATTTTCTTTAGTTCCCCATAAGATTATCAGCACCCCCAATCAGCAGAAAGTAGCCTAGAAAACTATGCCCACATTCCCAATAAATGGATTATGGATGTTTGTCTTTGTTTAGAGCATTGGTTACAAGTTGTTATGGATAATGGTCAGGAATAAAAGCAAAACACAGGAGATTAGATTCAGAGTTCTTGTTTTGGAAAAAAAAGGGGGGGGCGTACTGTGGGACAATGATCTTGTACCCTGTAAAGATTTGTTACTTGTATTGGCTTAATAAAATGCTGATTGGCTAGTAGCTAAGCAGGAAGTTTAGGCAGGGCAACCAGAACAGGAGAAGTCTGGGAAGAAGAAAGGCTCCATCTGCAGTCATCACCCAGACACAAGACACAAGATGAGAATGCCTCACTGATAAAAGGTACCAAGCTACATGGCTAACACAGATGAGAATTATGGGTTAATGTAGGATGTAAGAGTTATTAAGAAGCTTGAGCTAATAGGCCAACCAGTTTATAATTAATGTAGACCTCTGTGTGTTTCTTTGGTACTGAACGGCTGCGGGACCTGGCAGGACAGAAACTTCTGTCAACAAGACTGTTTAGCAGTTGGGAGAAAATTATTTGAATTATGTTAAATAGCCTCAAAGAAGGATGTCTCAACTTTTCTATGACTAGAAAGATCAACAGTTAGTCTGTGTTTTCAGAAGCTAGAAGAAAAAGCAAAGGAGAAAGTTTCCAGGGGTGAGAAGACTTAGGAGAGGGACTTGCTACTAAGCCTGATGGGTTAGGATCTGAGTTTGATCCCTGGAACCCACATGGTAGGAAGGAGAGAACCAACGCTTGTAAGATGTCCTCTGACCTCCACATATTTGCTGTGCCCTGTGCACAACAGAGGACAAATGTCAAAAAATTAAACTAAATCCTTCCATTTGCCGCAGCCGTGTGGGCAATGTCTTTTTTCTTCTCATTTGATTTCTGCCAGTTTTGTCTAAGGAATGATAGTTCAAGGTGTAGTCTGAGCCGAGCTCCATGTAAAGTGGCTGCTATGCTCTCCCCTCTTAGGCATCACCACGGCTGCCGTCTGTGTTTATCCCGCCCGGGTGTGCGACGCCGTGAAAGCCCTGAAGGCTGCAGGCTGCAGCATCCCTGTGGCATCAGGTAAGACTGCGGTGACTGAAGTTCTTTAGCACAGTAAGCATGGAGTGTCCTCCATACTGTGACTGCATTGACTTCATATATTCAGTTGTGTTGATTCATGATTTTAGTATGTATTAAAATTACATATTAAAAGGAGACATTAGAGTAGGCATGGTGTCACATATGTCGAATCCCATCACTTCAGGTGCTCAGGAGGAAGACTGTGAGTTTGAGGCCAATCTGGGCCACATAGTAAAATCTCAAAAACAAACAGTCAAAAAAACCCAACCCCAACCCTTGACATATTAGGTCCTAAACATATAGAAACATGTCTCTATTCTAAGGAAATCCTTCCTTTTATGAGGATCATCATACTTATAAAGCCATGGTGTCAGCGCTACCATGCATACACACGTCTGTGCATTCTGTTGCATGTATGTAATGTAATGGCGATTGAACAGGGAATGTTTTCCTCAGCCAAGGTTGAGTTCCCTAGAGTAAGAGTGCATCCCAGCATTGGTGATCATTGCATCGGACCCTGAGGGATGAGGAGGAGCTGATATTGTTGCCAAGGTATGGATTGATATTTAGGTAGGAGCTAGCATATGTATAGGTTCAAAAACACATTCAGGGAACAGAAAGGCTTATAATTGTAGGGTTTAAAGACGGGATGGGCTGAGTGGAAGTGGAAGCTGGGGAAGCTGCTGATAGCTGGTGGCGTGGGGCTCTGTTCTGATGACAGTGTTAGCTCTGGAGGGCTTTAAGCAGAGCATGACATGATCAGTCTCATGCTGCAGAGTTAGCTGATGTCAGAAGAAAAAGCCTAGAAAAGTATGGGATGAGCTAGGGAGAGAATCAGCCCTCAAAACCCACTAGTGAAGGACCACTAGTGAAATAAAGGTGCCTCTTGCCAAGGCCGGCTGCCGAGTTGGATCCCTGAAGCCCACACAGTGGAAGGAAACAGCCAATTCTGACCTTAGTGTACATGCGCACACACATATTAAATGAATAAATGAAAAGTGAACAGACTATAAAAAACCTCAGTGCTTTTGTCTGTGGCTGGATAGATGGGCAGATGGACAGATGGAGACAGATAGTATTAGATTCTAGTCTTTAGAAAGGCTGCGAGAATGTCCTGGTACTTTAACTAAACAGTCTGAGCCAGGAATGGTGGGGCATACCTGTAATTCTAGCATTTAGGAGGATGAGGGTAGTTCAAGGTCAGCCTGGGCTACATGGAAAAGACCATGTCTCAAAAAGAAAGGAAAGGAGAAGAAAAAGGAAAAGTTTATAAAAATCAACTACTTATTTTATTAATGAAATGTGATTACTGTATCTTCTTTTAAGATTTATTTTTTATATTTGTGCTTGCATGGGTTCTAACAAATCAGGTTCCTAGGAGCGCTCACAGGAGCCAGAAGTCATTAGATCCTCCAAGATGAGTTACAGACAGTTGCAAGCCACCATGTGGGGACTAGGAGCTGAAGTTGGGTCCTTTGCAAGAGCAGCGTGTGCTTCTAGGCACTGACATTGCTCCAGCCCCTGTGCCACATTTGTATATAGCCCATTTGAGAGGATTGCTGACATGTTTGACACCCATCCCTTTGTGGTCCTTCCTTTCCCACCATCTCCGTGCACTAGCTCGGAGGGTTCTCATTTACATACAGGGCAATGTTTGGCCTACCATAGCAGACCCGAGGAGTTTATACCTGTAGGAAGGGACAGTAGGTGTGGTTAGGATCAGATGTGGGAAGGCTGGGGAGGAATGTCTAGTTCTCAGAAACATAGGTGTGTGTTCGTTCTTTGTTCTTTTGTGCTGACTTGGCCCTTTCCTGTAGTGACAGGTGCTCACCCTCCCCTGCGGTGACGGGTGCTCACCCTCCCCTGCGGTGACGGGTGCTCTCCCTCCCCTGCGGTGACGGGTGCTCTCCCTCCCCTGCGGTGACGGGTGCTCACCCTCCCCTGCGGTGACGGGTGCTCTCCCTCCCCTGCGGTGACGGGTGCTCTCCCTCCCCTGCGGTGATGGGTGCTCACCCTCCCCTGCAGTGACGGTGACGGATGCTCTCCCTCCCTTGTGGTGACGGGTGCTCTCCCTCCCCTGCGGTGACGGGTGCTCTCCCTCCCCTGCGGTGACGGTGACGGGTGCTCTCCCTCCCCTGCGGTGACGGGTGCTCTCCCTCCCCTGTGGTGACGGGTGCTCTCCCTCCTATCTGGCTTCTCCTTGCTCTCGGCTGCTGGTAGTTGTGTCAGGCATTGTGGGGAATCTGTGTTGCTGTGGTTCACTGTGTCCACTCATGAGTACGTGGAAATCAGATTGGGGCAAATGGGTAAGTCAGGGCAACCAGCTCGACTCAATCAGCATCCGTCTTGTGAATCCCCACCAATGGTTTTATTCCTGCCAGCTACCATAGTTAGTTAGATGCTAGTTACTAAGTGTGCTGTGCAAACATCACTGCAGCCACTGAACTTCTGGTCTCCCAGAGAGGCTCACGTTACCATTTCCCCTAAAGCGGGTGTGCACTCTCATTCTGCCCTGCGCATTGTCTTGTGTTGAGTGAGTGATGTTAGAGAACTGGTTATACTTTCCTTTCTAAATGCTGTACTTTCGAACTCATCAATTCAAGTTTGTTTTCTTTCTCCGCTTATTCTCTCCCTCCCTATTTCCTTTCTTTTTATTCTCTCCCTCCCTATTTCCTTTCTTTTTAATCTTCCCCAGTGGCCACCGGCTTTCCAGCTGGACAGACTCATTTAAAGACTCGACTGGAAGAGATCAGACTGGCCGTGGAGGATGGAGCCACCGAAATCGATGTGGTCATTAGCAGGACCTTGGTGCTGACTGGCAAGTGGGAAGGTGGGTGCAGGCACTTGCTCCCAGGGGCTCCAGCCCCTCCTGGAGGAGATGTGGAAGGGAGGCAAGTTCCAGGTCACAAGTCAAAGGTCAGAGGAAGCAAGGCTAAGAGTACTTCTTTTGAGACCCTTCTAAGTCTAGGCCATTCCCTGTTTGCAGAAACTCAGGTCCATTTGTATAATTAGGAGCATAGTTATTTTGTGCAGTAAAACCAGTTTAAAATTTATTAATTTGCATCTCTTTTGAGGGAGTTATCACTATTCTGTACTGTTTAGTTATTCAGTACATAAATCATTCCACACAAGCCTTCTAAGCAAGACTTACTTGAGAATACTGGGGGAGGCCACCCTTTCTACTTTAATCTTTGTGAACTCTGAGATGTATGCTATTAATGAAATTATTAAGTATGTTTTTACTACCATAAATGTTATTGCATATTCATCTTTAGGGTTAGTATTTCACTGCCATGCCAGGCTGTAAAAAAATAATGTTATTTTGGTGTAGGAGGGTCTTCTGTTTGTATATTGCCCTCATTGGTTAAATAAAGAAAACTGCCTTGGCCTTTTGGTAGGACAGCCCTTAGGTGGGCGGAGTAGATAGAAGGGAATGCTGTGAGAGAGAAGGCAGTGGAGCAGACGCCATGCTTCTCCAGCACAAGATGGACACTGGTTAGACTCATGCCGGTAAGCCACG
>PVIU01007196.1:0-29110 GCA_004026605.1 Ondatra zibethicus | reverse complement strand
ATGGTGACACACAGATTATTAGAAATGGGTTAAACAAATATGTGAGAGTTAGCCAATAAGAGGCTAGAGCTAGTGGGCCAGGCAGTATTTCAATAAATACAGTTTCCGTGTAATTATTTCGGGTACACACCGGGAGCCGGATGACACAAGGGGCCCGGCGCTGGGAACGCAGTCCGAGCCCCCTTATTACAACATTATTTCAGTAACTGGATGCTGTTTTTACAATGAGGTATGAAACAATCAAATGGGTTTTACCCATTCACACACACACATATATATGTCTTGTATCCTAAAGGTGAGGATATTAATAATAACTAAAATAAGTATAGTATACTCTGAAAAATTACTATAGCAAGTAATTTAACTAACATTTTAAATGGAACTAAATTAATATCAAGATAATATATTGTTTCTTGATAGGTGTACATATCAAGTAAAATTAAAATACATATTTTAAGTATGGAGGATCAGTGGGGGGTCACTGTAAATTTATATTTTATTTATTTATTTGCGTGTGTGTGTATGCTAGGACTCAACTGTGGAGATTGGGGGCAACTTTTGAGAGTAAGTTCTCTCCTCCTCCATGTGTGTTGTGGGGATCACACTCACGTCATCAGCCTTGGTTGTTGGCATCTTTACCACCTGAGCCCTCTTGCTGGTCACTATGTATCACTTAACTGAGATGTGTCGATCTGATAGCTGAGATGGCTTTAGCGGCTAAGGGACAGGTAGCATATACAGTATGGACATATTGGACAAAGATGTCCCACATTCAAGGCAGGACAAGGTGGGACAGCATGAGATTTCATCACTAGTGCCGAGGAATTGCTTATTTCTGGAATCTTCCATCTAGTAATTTCAGACGTAAGTTTGCTGAGACTACAGATATTGAAAGTCTGAAAGAGATGATGATGTATATCTGTAAACGTTTGTCTGGTTCAGTCTGTAGTTTAATTACACTGTGCTCAGAGGGACGTGTTTAGAGTGTTATGCCAGAGACCTTGACCAGTTGCATTGTCTAGTTCTGAAGCATGCATGTCTGCTACCATAGTAGGGTCATCCCATCATCTCAGGTGATTTCTGGAGGTCCATCCTTCACATCTCCTCTTCCAGGGCAGAAAAGAAGGGTCTGTCCCATCTGAAAATCTCCACACCCTGTTTACTGCATCCTGCAGGCTTGATCTGGTTCACTTA
Source organism: Ondatra zibethicus (assembly GCA_004026605.1). Classification (NCBI taxonomy): domain Eukaryota; kingdom Metazoa; phylum Chordata; class Mammalia; order Rodentia; family Cricetidae; genus Ondatra; species Ondatra zibethicus. The sequence continues at coordinate 27,916 of PVIU01007196.1, read as the reverse complement.
CGTGGCCACCATCAGTGGCTGCAAGTGAAGTTGGAAAACATGGTTTCAGCATGGAGTGTTAGCTGCATTTCATAGTCTTTCCCATCACCCCTCATCTATACTACCATTTTTGACAGTTCACAAACATCTTTTTTTACTTGTGCCCCCTTTCGTCTTGTTGCTGACATGTGCTTTGGGTATGCTCCATTCTTCTTAAAGGTCGTATTTTATGTATATTCTTGTTCCCGTGTATTCTGCTGATCTGCTTTTGGTCACGGATTTCAGAGTTGTGGATAATGTAAATATGTGTTGTAGTTTAAATTAATGTGGAACTGTATGTCCTTATGTCTTCTAGAAACAGGTGAGACATAGATGTGTAGTTTATATTATACCTTGTGCTCTTGTCTCTCAAGTTCTACTAATTGAAAAATAAAATCCAATAGGAAATGGGTTTTGATGTAGTTGGTTATCCTTTAACAGACTTAGGGATGGCTGTTTTTGAGATAATAATTTTCCCAAAGTAGGTGTTTCCACAAAATATAATAACACATTTTTGTCCTAGACCACACTTTTCCATTAACTTTTTTATGGTGTTAATAACCTCTTGACCCAAACCAAATTGAAAAGGAACATTTAATGCTAGAAATTCATTTCTAAATAGAAGCCAGCAGTGGCTCAAGCCTTCCCCCATTGCAGTATTTTGTCTTCGTTTTGATTCTCAGCTTGATTGCCTGTTGTGTTATTCACTGCCCTGTTTTGGACTAGGTGTTTACTGAGTTAGGAGTTTCATAGTAGTTTTGTGGATGCCAACCAGGCTCCTACCTTTCTATGTCTTGGGCTCTCTCCCCATGCTCTTAGTATAACAGGTTATTTTGTGTGTTAGTTTCTTTTCTCATTGCCGTAACAAATGCCCGGTGAAAGCAGCTTAAGGAAGAAGTGACTTATCTTGACACACAGTCTGAGAGACAGTCCATCGTGGCAGAGAGATCACAACACAATCTAAAGTTGTGATTCTGAGAGGGATAAATGCAATGCCCACCTCACTCTATCCTTTTAAATCAGTCTGGGACCCCAGAGAAGGGCTCCTGCCATCTGCATTCAGGGTGGTTCTTCTCTCCTCAGTAACCCAGGCTAGACCTTCTCTTACAGGTGTGGCCAGGTATTTCTTTCTAGAGGGATTCTGGATTCCAGCAAGCAGACAATAAAAATGAACTGGTACTCTTTGTAAAGCACAACAGAAATAGACATAGCCATTTAGAATGCCCCGACTGCATCTCATGGCCCAGAAGTCGATGGGTCCACCTTGGGGCTCTGAGCTATGTGAGGAGACAGCATATGAGCTCCCTGTGTTCGTCTGCGCTCTGTTGTTGTGAAGAGATGCTGTGACCATGGAAACTCTTGTAAATGAAAGCATTTCATTGGGACTTGCCTGTAGTTTCAGAAGTTTAGTCTGTTGTCATCGTGGCAAGGAGAATGGTGGCACGCAGGCAGGCTTGGTGCTGAAGTTGTAACTGGAACCATCTGGATGTATGGAAGTAACTTCATCTGGATCCCAATGCAGCAGAAAGAGAGAACCACTGGGCCTGGCTTGGGCTTTTGAAACTTCAGAACCTACCCCCAGTGACATACTTCCTCTAGCAAGGCCGCACCTACCCCAATAAAGCTACACCTCCTAATCCTTTTAAATAGTGCCACCACTTCAGTATTCAAATAAATGATTCTATGGAGGCAAGTTTTTTTTTTTAAAGCTTCTCTATTGAATCTTTGGGGGTACCCCAATTCTATTCACTTCCTGTTCTTCCATGTTCCCCCATTCCTGTTGCATCCCCCATGAAAGAAAACAAAACGAAGCAAGCAAACTAAAACAAAACAAACTCCCCAATAAACCAAAACAGAACAAAAACCATATAAGAAACAGAAAGATCTCTGCTTCTGCTTCTCTCCTGACTCCGTCACCTCTTCCTCTGTCCTGGTGGCCCTGGAGGTTTTGGTGTGTGGTTCAGTATTCCCCTTTGTTCCATCAGCTTGACTGGCAACTGTTCATTGCAATGGTTCATTGATCTGGTTCGAGGCCTTTGGTCTTTGGCACACCATCCTCACTGGATCCTCCCTGGAGCTCTTCTGGGGTATCCTGTGTCTTAGAGATCTTGCAGGTATTGTTCTGCAGGACCACACCCTTCATGAGCTCCAGCAGGACCTAGATGGGGTAGACACTGGGGTGGATCAACCCAAGGTCCAGTTGTGGACGTGGGTGTTAACCAGGCAGGTCAGATGGAGCCACTGGGGCCACCCGCCTTGGGTGTGGTGGTGGAGTCAGCTCCCCTAATGAATGCCCCTCAGAGCAGGTTCATCCTCGCTTGTGGTGATGGGTGGGGGCCCTCTCTCCCAAGCACAGGGTCCAGCTCTCTTATTGTGGGCAGCGAGAGGCAAGGCCAGCTTTCCCAGGGCAGTAAAGGACGTGACTGGCTCAGTATCGCCCTCTGACTTCATCTCACATGATTCCTAAAGCCTCCTGAGGTGACACTGGCCACAGACATCCACACAGACTCCAGCTGCAGCTGGACCATGGACCCAGACATGGCTCTTGACAGCAGCTTAGGCCTGAATGATATCCTGGCTCTGGGTATCTGCATGGCCTTTGCTGGTAATAGGAGCATGGGACATCAGGACAGACCCTGACTGCAGTGGGGCCACGTAGGGGGGCAATTCTTATTCAAACCATCACATTCCCATTCTTTTTAAAAAGATGTATGTATGTATGTATGTATGTATGTATGTATACAGTGTTCTGCCTGCATATATGCTTGCAGGCCAGAAGAGAGCACCAGATCTCATTACTGATGGTTCTGAGCGACCATGTGGTTGCTGGGGATTTAACGCAGGACCTTTAGAAGAGCAGGCAGTGCTCTTAACCACTGAGCCATCTCTCCAGCCCCCACATTCCCATTCTTATCTTCTTGTTCCTTTTATTTTTTTTATCTACATCAGTGTTTTGCCTGCATTTATGTATATGCATCACATGCATGCATGCTGCCCAAGGCCAGAAGCAGGCATCAGATCCCTTCTCTACCCCTGTAGAGAGCCATGCCCAGTTACATTGTCTTCCATGTTGGCTACCAGACCTCTGGGCACTAGCGTCCTCACCTGCCTGGCTGTTCTGTGTGTTCTAGGCTTCTGTCCACTTTCCTCCTCAGCAATCTCACCATCATTTTCAGAGAAACAGAGACTCAGAATCAATGAGTCCTCTTGAAATCAGGGAACCTAGCCACGTGGGAAAGAAATGCATTAAAATACCTTTCTCTCCAATGACAATTAAATAAAAAAACTTATTTAGATTTAGTGCTCTCTTGATTATTTAGGATGATTTTGTTGGTGGTTGTGTTGTCTTGAGTGTGGCGATGCAGTCAAGAAATACTGAAATCCCTAAGGTGATTCACCCCAACTTGAGCAGGGCTGACTGCTGTGGTCTCTATTTATATAGCACTTTTGTTCAGTTCTGCCCTTGTTTTGTTCAGTTCCACCCTTGTTCTTGTAGCATGATCTTTTCTGTTAAGCTTCTCCTATTAGCCATGTTTAGCTCATTCACACCGTCCTGTCCTGACATTACTTACTGGCTCCTGCTCATGCTGACAAGTGTATACCTGTTTTCACCTGGGACAGAGCAAGGAGGCCATTGCTGGCTGTTGGAATTACCTGGCAAGCGTTTCCCCAGTTCTCAGTCCAGCTCCCTTCTGTCGTGGAATAGAATATTTGTTTAGCTAGGTAAAGATGTATTGCATTTGTTTGCCTATGTAAAGATGTGTTGCTTTTGTTTGCCTATGTAAAGATGTGTTGCATTTGTTTGCCTATGTAAAGATGTGTTGCTGTTTCACCTTGCCTGCTTAAAGCACCTGATTGGTCTAATAAAAAACCAAACAGCCAATAGCTGAGCAGAGGAGTAGGTGGGGTAGGTGAACAGGGAGAAGAGGGGAGTCAGCCAGCCCGCCAGGCCCAGCCAGCTAGGGGCTAGCCCACCAGGGGCCAGTCAGGCAGCGACCAGACAGACAGATATGGATGTAGGAAAGCAGAATGGACAGTATGTCGATGAAGTAAACAAGTCTCTGGGCAGCACGTAGACTAATAGAAATGTAGACAGAGTTTCTCTATGTCTCGACAGCCACTACCAAATAACTATACTGAGACTTACTATTTATAAATGCTCAGTTGATAGCTTCGGCTTTTCTCCACCCAGCTCTTACAACTTAAATCAACCCATTTCTATTAATCTGTGTGCTTCCCTGAGGCTCGTTTACCTCATCTATGAACTTCCCATGTTGCTTCTTCTGCATCTGGCTCGCAACTCCTCTGACTCCACACTTCTTCCCAGCATTCTCTTTATTAATAATGAGAACAATACATACTTATAGTGTACAAAGATTGTTCCACAGCATAGAAATGGGTTGATTTAAGTTAAAGAAAGAAAGCTAACTAGAAACAAGCCTAAACTAAGGCTGAGCATTCGTAATTAATAGTAAGTTTCTATGTCATGATCCTGCTATGCCCTTCCCACACATTCCTGGGCCAGTTCTGGTACAGTCAGAACAGAACTGAGGATGGATATGGTAGGAGAAGAGCCTCCTGGTCCTGTGAGAGTCTCCCAAGGCCTCTGGCGTTCTTAGTGTCAGTAATACTCCTGCACTGTGCTTTATGTACTATGAGGTATATATATATGTGTACACACACATACACACACACACAGATAAATGTTGACATTGACACCTAAATTGCATTTCTTGGAGAGCTTGTCTGAAGAAAGCTTTTGCCACAAGGGGCTCATCATCCATATACTCTGTGAGCAGGCTTTGATAATTGCATGCCTTCTGTAGTTGATATACATGGGGGTGCTCTTGATTTTGCTACCCAGATACACCTGATATATTAACCAGTGTCTTGGAGATGGTCTCAAATTTGGACTTTGTTTAGGAGTTTAGTTCTGTGAGCCAAGGACCAGAGCTGCCTCCTTTGGCTTTGAGGACCAAGTATCCATGGGACATCTCTGTTTTTGACTACTGAGTGGTCTAGACACTGCCATTTTCTGGTACAGTGTGTTCAGTGAAGCAGTTGGGGTATTGTGTGTGTCCTGGGACCACAGCCTCATCATCTCCATCTTTCACTTGCTCACCATGTTGCTCTCTAGGCTTAGTTTGTGGCACACACACTAACAACTTTCTAGTTTCAGTGTGAGGGAATGACATTCCAAGAGCAAAGCCAGCATGTCTTCCACTTCCTCACATGAGCTGCGCCCGTAATACTGGGAATCTGGTCAATAATCTGCCTTTTGTTATTTACTTATTTTTGTAAACCCAAGAAAAATGAGAGCTCTCCCAAAAGAACTTATTTTTATTTTCCTTTATAGAACTATTAATAATAATAGCTCATCAGAAAAGCTATTTCTAAATCTATAGATACTTTCTGGGAGTGGAATCACATAATCCATGATCTAGTTCTGCTGTTCCCAGGTTGTTTATTACAGAGAGAGTCCAGAGACACTTACAGCAGCTGGGTGCTTTCGTGGCTTTTGTTTTTAGGCTATGATTCTTTAACACTTCAATAGCATTGGCAAAAATGTGTGTGTTTTATTTCTTGTGGGTTATTTTACTGCTGTGTGATTTATAAAGCCCATCTCTATTTTACCCTTACAAGTTTAATTAATTGCTCTGGCGAATGAAACCATGTTCTTGAACACTTTGTGACTTTTTTGGTGTGAAAGGTTGCTGTACAATTTTATATCAAGTGTTTAACTGTACATATAATTATCTTAAGCATTATTTTCAGGACATCCTTGTGCAGTGTTGAACATCTCTGGCGCAAAAATAATTGCTTAGCTGTGTTCACTAGCAACTATTTTTAAACTGCCTTTGAGTAGCAAGAAACAAAGAGAAATTGCTTTATGACTTAGGCAGGAGCTATGGTGTCTCAAGACTTGGAGCCTCACTCAAATCAGCTTTATATGTGTGAGATATACTAGCATGGTTTTCTACAGTCAGAACTGTGCTTTTCTAGAAAATGCTGTGCACTCCCAGCTGCTGTGAGATGGGCAATAGAAAAGCAGATGCTCCAGTTCCTGGTAATGGAGGGGGGCGGGGGGGGGCAGCACTGCAGAAATAGTCAGCAGATCGAGGGAAGGGTTCGCCAATGGTTAGGGAGTTAAGAGCAGGAAGCTATGGTAAGCTGTTGCATGGTAGGGAGCCTGTAGGTGGCAATTACGGCAGTTACGTGCTGCATCTCAGAAAGCTAAAAGAAAAGTTTTCAGTGCTTTCACTGCAAGGAAATGACAAGTGTCTGAGGAGATAGCTATGTCTGCTTTACACAAATACCAAACAAAACATACATGCATCGGATTTATCAGTTTAAAAAATAGATATAAAAAAGAAAAACAGCAAAACCACAGTTCAATCTGACTCTTTCTGCTTCTTGTCTATCCCTTGGGCCCAAGCTGTTGGTGCACACAGGCCTCTCCTGGTGTGTGAGACTGGGCTCTCTGAGCGCTGTTGTAGACACTCAGCCCACGTGGCCTCACCTGCAGCCAGGAATGATGGAGAGGTTGGGTTCTGACTTCCACTTCTCGTTAGCATGGTGGTAGTGGGAGGGACCCCAGGGACAGGCTGGAGACGACTCCTGTGAGTCGTGTGAAAATATTGATTAAGTACCTGCAATGTGATCTATCCTGAGCTTCTGGAACACCCCCTTCAAAGTCCTGAAAGCCTCATTATAAGTCAGAACATTTATTACCAGATTTTTACATGGCATCACCCTGCCAGCCGCTTCTCGGGTGCATGTGTTTTGCTATATTTTGCAGTATTCTGACTAATCCGCAGCCGTGGTGTTTGAATTCCATTTTCATTTGTCAGTCATCTTTTATAATAGCCTTCCAAATTATTATTTTTTCTGGTATGTGGTAAGAATTGTTTTTTCCTCCTTTCTCTTTAAATGAGGAATTCTCAGTTTTGTAATGTTTGAATTTTTAACAATGAACATATATTACTTGGAAGTGTGTGAGCAGAAAAAAACATAACAAAGACTCTAGAGTGATGAGGTACACAAAGACCTGGCGTCGGGATTGTGCCGAGGACTGTTTATCACAGCCAAAGTCTGCAACCTTAGGCCCCAACAACAGGGAAATGATGGAGTGCATTTTTCATCTGTATGATGGAAGATTGTATGGCCATTAAAAATTGTGTCATAGACCTCTATGTAAAAACATAGAAAAAAAGCTGTACTATAAGGGCAAACAAAATATGTTCCATGACTGGTTGGTGGTCACAAATGCCCTCCCATAAGAAAAATACTTAGATTATAAACAGACTATAAAAGATATCAAATTTAGTTTTAAGTTTTAGTTTTGAGTAATTTTATTAAACTTATAGAAAACTGCAAAAATAGTGTGCTCAACTCATGTTTACATATCATGCAGATTCTACTGGTATAAAATTCTGCTACTTATCTTTTTTGGCTTTTTTGTTTTCTTTTTTTTGCTTGTGTACATACATAACACATATGTGTATGTAAATGCGTACATATATACATATATCATATATATGTATGATTTTTATAAACTATTTGAGACTAATTTATATATCTGTTGACTCATTACTCTTGAATATTTTATCATGTATTCTCAAGAAATGAAAGCAAGATTACACCAAGCCAGAGTACTATGTTATGATGTCCAGCCTCAGATGAACGGGCTCCGTACAGATTTTTCAGGTGCCCGATGGTATTGTTAGGTCTACATCTGTCATTATGTATCCCTTTTTCTTCTTCACTGGAATGGCTCCTGGTCTTAAGAGTACAGTCTCTGTTATTAGTAATTTCTAAGGTGTATTTCAGGGCCTGCAGATGTAGCTCCATTGGTAAAGTGGTTGTCCAGCATGCATGGAGCCCTAGGTTTGATCTCCAGTAGCTCATAAAGCAGGAGTGCTGAAGTCCTAGCAATAGGAGGTGGGGGCGGGAGGATTGGGTTGGGGGTTACCCTCAGCTATATAACAAGTTGTAGACCATTCTGGGCTGCACAAGACAATTTCAGACACACAGAGCCTCAAGTTCAGATTGGTTTGGAGTTTTCTTCTGTTAGGTTCAAGTTATGTGTTTTTGATGGGAATAAATGCTGAAGTTTCTCCCTGTTCTTTGGGACTCACAAGTTGTTAATCTGTCCAGTTCTTGAGGACGTTAAACCTTACTGGACTAGGATGACTTCTGCCAAATTTCTCCGGAATAAAATGAGGAAGTTTTTTTTCATTTTAATAAGTAGTTAATATAGATTATGAACAGAGATCATTTCTGACTATGTTAATATCCCATATCTAAACCAACTTTTATCTAGAATTTTGCCATCCGTTGGTAATTCTTAAGTTATTAGTCCAGTAGTTGTTGCCACATGGCAATTCGTAGTTATATCATTTCTTCTAAACTTATTATTCCTGCCTGCCTCTCTCCTGTCCTGCTTCTCTCTCTTTCCCCATCCCTTCTCTCCTTCCTTTTTGCAAGAACTCATAGATTTCTTTTAAACTTACTTGGCAGTAATCTTTTACTATCACTATGACATTTTCATGACGCACACACTCATATTTTACTCATATTCACACACAATCCCCCTCCATAGGCTGCCCCTCCCCTTAGTCTCCCTCTGCTTTCCTGAATACATATGTCTCTATAGAGAGACCCACATGTCTTTCTTCCTGGTTCCTCTCCTCCTCTTCTTGCCCTCCTTCCTCCTCTTATACTCTTCCTTCCATGTTTATGTCATAATATTATTGCTAGTTTTGATACCGTCTGATATTTGGCCACTGGGAGCCACTTCATGCCAGCTCCTGCGACCTTTCAGTTCTCCCGTCGTTGAACTTTCCTTTGTTATAAAAGATAATCTGGGCTAATTTTTGACTTTCTTTAAAGCCTTTACCCTATTTTCCAAGGAGCTGTGATCCTTTCATTGATGATACTAAGATCTGGATGCCAGGTGCACTCAGCACTGTTAAGATGCTGTTGTTGCTAGGTGCACCCAGTGGTCAGACCTCACAAGGATGCGAATGTAAGCATAGACACAGCATTCGTGAACACATCTATAGCTGTGCCTCCATCTGTCTGCCTGATGCCTCCTTCTGTGTGTGTGTGTGTGTATGTATGTATGTATGTATGTTTGTATGTGTCTTAGAGCTCTTGAATTCTCTATTATGATCCAGCACCTCAGGTATTAGCCTCACACCCCCTCCTATGTTTGTGTCTTTCTTTCATGTTACTGAGAAATTGGTTCCCATGAATATATGTTTGGTCAGTGACCTGTTTGGTCAGTGTTCACATGACACATGATCAGATCCATTTCTGAGACTCTTTGAACATCTCCCTGGCCCAGTACTGCTGGCTGTAGTCAACAAATTCTGCTCCGGAGTTCCCAGCAATTACTAGTTAGGGTACCTCTCACATTCCATGGCAGACTAAGTCACTCCTCATCCTTCTAGGGTGTCGCAACCCCACTGTGACATACTAGTTCCCTGTCTGTCTCTGCTCTCAAGGCTGTGGGTAGTTGAGAATGCCTTGTCCCTCTGCCTTAGAGATCTGCCACAAGGTAGTTTCTGGGTTGTCTTCTAAGTCAGTGGCAAGGCCGGCGCTCTCAGTTCTAACAGCTTAAGCTTTTAGAGTAAAGCAGCGCTTAATCTTCATTTTCTGTGTGCCTATTATTAAAGGTGGATCTGAAAGAAACATAATTAGTTGATTACCTTCATAATCATCCGAATAATTGCTTTTACGTCTATTCTCAGAACTTGAAAAATGGCTGTGAAATGAAGAAAAATGGAGGAGCTTGGGGAAGTTGGGGAACTTTGTCAAGTGACATAACTAATTAGCAGACCCAGGGCCTGGGAAGTCCTGATATAAACCTGTGAGCACTGCAGTGCCTTGCTCTGCCTGAGGGCTGCACAGGAGTTAAGACTTGTGTGTATGTGTGGGGGGGACACATGAGAATGAAGGGTGAGCATGCATGCGTATGTGTGTGTATGTGTGTGTGTGTATACATGTGGAGGCCAGAGGACAACCTGAGGTATCAATCTTTGGATGCCATCCACTTTATTTGTTGAAATAGGGTCTCTTTCTGGCATTGGCTTGCTGATTCATCTAGGATAACTGGGCAGCAACCCTTGGAACCCTGTAGTCTCTACCAGTGCGAATGCCGCCACACCGGGCTTGTTTTCTCCGTGTATTCTGGAACGTGTTCCTCATGCTTCTGTAGCAAGCCGCTTATCAACTAAGCTATCTCTTTAACCCTCAAAAATGTTACTATATGGAAGGATACAAAAATAAGTACTTTATGTTCTTGAATGACCTTCTAATTTTTCATACCCTGGGATGAAAGCCAGGATCTCAGTGTCCGAGTGTAAAGTGAATAGTTAAAGCTAGATGAGAGCTGGCCTCTTTTTAGAGTCCAGGTTTGGATTACCTTGTGGAGTTCTTCCATGTGTTTCATTTGTAGTATGCACTTATGTATTGTGTGTGTGTGTTTGTGTACACGTGTATACTGGACTCGCCACCAGAATTATTTGAGGATGTATAATCATTAATTTTTTTATTTTTATGTATTTGAGTATTTTGCTTATACTTATGTCTGTGTACCATGTGCATGCCTGGTACTCATGGAATTCAGAAGAGAGCATCAGATCCTCTGGAACTGGAAGTATGGATGATTGTGAGCCGCCATGTGGGTGCTGGCACTCAAATTTGGATCCTCTGCAAGAGCATGCAGTGCTCTTGATCACTGAGCCATCTTTCCAGCCTGAGGAAGTACAACCTTATTCAGAATCTGAAGACACATATGGATAGGGACAAGATTTTAGGATCTCTCCACATTGTGTCTTTTGCATCCGAAATACGGGGTTGGCAGCTGTGTCACAGAGATGATTTAACGGTGCTCAGGAAACGCAGGACTTTGAAGGGAAGTTTCTTTGGCTTAGGCTGTGGTGAAGTGGTTGGTTTGTCTTGTATGTAACATTTGTAAATTCTCACTATGGTTTCATAAATCTTAGGACAATTCTTCATTTGTTTTAGCCTGTAAAGTTATTTTTACCTCTCTGGAAGTATGTAAGAAAAATATGGAAAACTATTAGTAAAGAATAAATGCTTATGAATTGCCCCATTCTCTTGCAGTCACATGGATTATTTAATTGAATCTTCCAGAAATACACAAGTAAACTAGCCCCTCAACGTAAATAGTTGAGAGAAGTAGAGTAATGCTAACACACTTATACAACTCAAAAATTACAGTAGTTGTGCCAGCTCCAGAGTCTTTTCTGCTCAGAGGGGGGAAAAAAGAAAAGAAAAAAATTATGAGCAGAGCAGTGTCTCAGTGGTTAAGATATGTTGCTTAGGCTGATAACCAGTTTAATTCCTGGGTACACAGGGTGGGAGAACCAATTCCTGAAGACTGTCTTGTAACCTCCACCTTTGCATAAGCATGCAATAGATAAACAAAAGGAAAAAAATGATATATTGCAAACTTTCTTCAAGACTGTTTTCATATATTCTTTCCAAAGAGGTTGTATTTTAGGTTCTTGAAGAAATTCAGATTGGAGTGGGAAAGAGAGTAGGGTTCATGCAGTAAAGCGCTTGAGTACAAGGGTTCAAGTTTGAGTTCCAGAACCCATAGACTAAAGCAGGGCATGGCGGGACTCATTTGTAACACCAGGAGAGACAGAAACATACAGATACCTGGGATTCACTAGCCAGCAAGGCTAGGCAAACGGTGAACTGCATGTTCCATGAGAAGCCCTGTCTCAAGGGAATAAGGCACAGAGTGACAAATAGGGACACCCAGTGTCTTCCGCCATCCTACTCAGCCACCACATGCACAAAAATTAGAATAAAACCAAGCTATAAGATATTTGGTCAGGAATATATGCTATTGTTATTTCATGAAATTAGTAAAACGAAGTGGCAAATTAGCCCCTCGAGAGTGGGAGGGCACCAAGGTGCAGATGACCCTTGCAAATTCCTCCCATTTGGGAAAGAATGTACCCTCCAGATGGTGATGTCATGAAACACATCAAATTTTTCTGGTTAATTTAACTACATGTAAATAAATCCTATGTTCATTAAAAAATTGTGTTTTTCCTATAAACATGATCATAATCAATGGTTTAAGAATTTTTATTCAAAGTTCACGTCAACAGAAGCTGTAATTAAATATTTTTCAAGATTTTGTCCATACAGCAGAGTTTCTGGTCCCTACCAGGAGTGGAATAAGGTATGATATTTCCATCACAAGATGGAAACTCATTTTACCAAAATACCAAAATATTAAACTTCATAGTGATGTTTAAGCTATTTGAGGATTCACATGTCAGGCAATATGCAAAGTGCTACACACACACAAACACACACACACACACACACTCACCCCCCTCCCGCACGCACACTTTTAATCTTCATAATAACCCTGTAAGGTATGATTTGCACTCTGAAGACAGGACTATGATGGAGAGAAGTGTTGCCTGAGGTCCGGCCGGAAGTGACGCAGCTGCTTTTCAGTGCTCCTGTCTGCCGTGAAGCCTGCTCTCAGGATAGTAGCTTACTGTAGAATTTTAACTCTAAAGTTAACTTTGTGTTGGCGCTTTTGGATATTAAGGCTATAAGTCATTTTACTTGTTGTTCTTCAAGAGCAATGTTCTCTCTTTGGATTCCGTGTCATGAAACATCCCACAGTTACTTTCCTGAGTTGTAAGGATGTCATTTGTTACTGCCTGGTTGGGGATTATGATTGAAGACATTCCTATACAGGTGTCATGGTGGGCGCTTAGGGCGGAGGAAGTGGGCAGGGGCTGGAGCTAGATGGTGGTGTCACCTCAGACCTTCTGTGGGGACAATCTGAGGTGACAAGCCTTCTGTCTTACCAGGCCCCTGTGTGTAAAACAGCTTCCCCTAAGACACACAACCTTGGTCCTCGTGGTAATATTTTCCATTTCCTGAGTTTTGAGACCTAGGTGGGCCATATGATAGGGAGCTACAGCTAAAATCCCTACTTCCATCCTCAGAAGACTGTTAAATTTTCTGAAACGTTTGATACCCATATTGGTTTTGTTTACCAACATTTTTTGTGTTTTTTTACTAATATTTTTATCTTGGGTTTTATATATTTTATATTTATGTATTTGATTCTGATTATATTTTGTTTGTCATTGGTTTCTGTCTCCTTGAACTGCTCTCCTCAATTGTATTTTGTCATGTGTATATGCACACATCTTTGTCTATCTGTCTGTCCATCTAATCTACTTAGCAGACTGCTTTCAGTTACCGTTTGGAGCTCTAGAAGGCCTGAAGGGATCTAGGGTTAGGGTCAATTGGAAGTCACATCAGAGCACACCTCTGCTAATAGCTTTCTTTATATGCATGCAGTTTTAACCTACCGGGTGCTTCACCTCTTGGTCAGGTATATGCATGTGAACTTTCCTCAGTAGTGGGCAGCTTGTTCTTTCTGCATCGCTGATAATTTCTCAAGAAGGATCAGCTGCATATCCTAGCAGGTGCCCCTGTCACCTCTAAGTAGCATTAGTAGGAACCCCATGATTCTTTTCTCTAGCTTGGAAAGTGCTGTAGTAACTATATGAGTGGCAGATAAATTTGTTTTTTTTTTCTCCCTCAGGTCATAGTCATATGGAAAAGGTAGAAATTATTTATAATTTGCATGGCCTTATAATGATGTTTAAGAAGATTTATGACTCTAGACCCCTAGGCCAGCACTTAGAAACAGGTTCATGGTGGCAGACTGGGCATCCCTTGTCGCAGGGTGTGAACGGTAGCAGAATGCTGTAGGCGATATTACATTGGGGTGAGGGTTAGGAAGGGACAAGCATTTTACGTCTCCTCGATCTGAAGTGGGTTCTTCTGGCTCTGAAGGCTTGCCAGGCACTTGCCTGCTTTGTAACCACCTCAATGATTTTCTTCTCCAGCCCTCTATGACGAGATCAGCCAGTTTCGAAAGGCCTGCGGGGAGGCTCATCTCAAAACCATCCTAGCCACAGGAGAGCTCGGCTCTCTCACCAACGTCTACAAAGCCAGCCTGGTAGCAATGATGGCAGGTGAGTTTTATGGATTCAGACGGGGTTCCGACTGGATTGATGGTTTCAGGAGAAAGGAACAAATGAAAGCATTTGCGTGTTATTGAAAGTACTAACCCCTTGGGGGGAAAACTTGTGTGTGTGTGTGTGTGTGTGTGTGTGTGTGTGTGTGTGTGTGTGTGTGTGTGTGTGAGGGATGAGACGTTTTGTGAATGCATACACAGAGTGAAGTGGTCAGAGACTTTTAGGCTTCTCTCCGCCTTTCTGTTTTTTGTTTCTTGTTTGGCATTTCTTTGCTGCACTATCCTTACGTAGCAGTAGATGGCGCTCTTGTTAGCGATTTGCCTTTTGTGTGATTTGATTATTTGTTTATCAGCACAGGCTGGGCAGGAGTTCTCTGTGACAGTACAGGCTGGGCAGGAGTTCTCTGTGACTTAAGAGTTGAGTTTTTCTCCGAGATCTGCCTCTGTGCTTTCTGAAGCAGCCTCTGCTTTTGTTCCTGCACATATAAAGAAGAATTACTCTAGTGTTGGTTTTCCTGCTTCCACACAGACATAGACTCGTTGCTTTGCACGCACAGCAGATGTAGCCGCCTGTGGATCTTCTAGTTGGAGCTGGGCTGTACTTTCTCACTCTGCTGTCTCACCCATTGCCATGCCTAATGTTTCCCCTGGCTCTGCAGAGATGCCCCTGTCCTGGGCAGACCCTCCCTACTGGACTACCTCAGCTCAGTTCTCTGCCCCTACTTTTGGCCCCTTCCAGTCGTCCCACCTTTTTGCTGTTAGACGATCTTTTCAAAGCGATGATTTGATTATGGCCTTGCTTTGTTAAAGTCTTGCTGTCAGTTCCCTTCGTCTTCTGATGGAGTGGAACTTTCCTGGCTGGTTGCTGTCTGTGCCTTCTGCTGTCTTGTTTTCCCTTCACCCCTTAGAATCCGCCGTGTAGGGTGACTTGGAGCTTCCTCAGGGTGCTGGCATCCAGCTCCATTTCATCTTTGTATAAGTTGGGCCCCCTGCCTTGAGCATAGCTGTCAGCCCGCATAACTGTCCTCAGCGTGTTTGGAGTCAGCAAAGCCACACCAGTGCCCAGCAACGTCTCCACTTGGTTCATCCCCTGAGCCCCATATCCTTTTGGTTAAGACTCCATTAGGCAGCATGTCTTACTATGTTGGGGTGCAGACTGAGTTTTGAGGGGCCCTGCACTGGGATGAAGATGCCAGGTTTCTCTGGATCAGGCCATCCGTTGTGGCCACCCTGTATGTGTTTATACTCCATGTGCCTTTCGATGCCCTGTCTGGTCTAGTGCATGGCTCCCTGGAACTCACTGAAAATTTAATGGAGGCATCAAGGGTGCTGCTAGGGCCTGGTTGCTGCTGTGGGATGCCTTCGACGTCGGATGCCATTTGTGTCTTTAATCGCGGAATCTCTAACGTTCCAAGGCTAAGTAGGAATAGACTGTGCAGTGGCTCACTGGGATGCTGGTGTTCGAAGGTCCGCAGCAGCAGAAGGCTCGCTGTAACCCGGAGGGACTGTGTCAAGGCCCTCAGTGTGTGAGCTGGACATGCGGCCGCCTTTTGTACTCTTTGACAAAGGAAGAGACTGTTAGACCCGATAACAAAGTACAAGTCGAGGCCACCTGCCGGGAACCGCAGTCAGATATGCCAGCAGCCACTGTGGCACACCTCTTGAGGGTGCTGCTGTGTCAGCGCGGGTAGAGGCTGAAACACTTAATGGGGTCACAGCTGAGCCACTCTCGAGGTGTCTCTTACCCCAACTGTGACACCATCACAAAGAAAGTGTGTGAGTTCTAAAAGGTCAGCAGTGTCCTCTCTGCATCTGCCACTCACAGAGGGAAGGTGGCATTAGGCCACCTCCATCCACCGCACCCAGGGAAAGCTGCCTTTGCCACTTTCTCTCTGTGTGGTTGCCTGCTACTGTCTGTCTGTTCCATTCCATTGTTTACCTAGTCTGTTGAGGACACAGATGCGGGGGCCATTGACAGGTTCATCCTAGGTTTATTCTTAAGTTCGGACCACAAGAAGAAAATATCCTTTAGTTGGTGTAGAACGTATGGGCTTCAGACAGACATTGTCGTTGGAGTCTGTTCATACTGGCTTTCTCCATTCATTCTTTTCCTTCCTCCCCTCCTGCCCCTTCCCTCCCTCCTTACAGTTCACTCCCCTCTGCCTTGTTTAACGTGCACACTCACGCACGCACACACACGCACGCACACATATACGCGCACATTCTATACATGAGAATTGCTGTCTCTTGCTCTTACCCTCCTTGTCTTTTAGACCTCTTCGCCTCCCATGTGTTAATAGTTGCTCTTTTGCTTTCATAGGAGACGTGTATGCGTCCCCATAGGAGAGGAAGCGTGTTGCTGAATTAAGTCCCATTGTGCATATATACTGCCTTTTCCACCTAGTCTGGCTCCATTCTTTGGCCGTTGTGAGTAAACATGAACATGCTGATATCTCTGTTTGTGCGACTTTGATTTCTTTGGGTATGTGCCCAGGAGTGATACAGCTGGATTGCACAGTAGTTCTGTTTTCAGTTTCCTGAGAACCTCCTTCCTGGTTTCCATAGGGAGACCACACTAGTCTTCCGGTGTGTGTGTGTGTGTGTGTGTGTGTGTGTGTGTGTGTGTGTGTGTGAGAGAGAGAGAGAGAGAGAGAGAGACTGTCTGTCTATGTGTGTGTATTCTTGGGACTTGAAACTGGGTTCAAACTGCACACATGCAAAACAAGTCCTCTTCCATTGAGTTCTGTCCCCATTATTGACACACCTATTTTAATACCCTTCTCTTCACATCATCTCTGGGCTCCATGGAGAGACCTGGAATTCACTGATTTTCCTGAGATTGCAAAGCTCACGCACACCTGTAGTCAGTCCCTGGCTCCCATTTATGGACTTCTCGTTTGCAGGGCAGCTGTTTCCTAAGACTCTGTGCTCGCTCTCATGAAGGACACGGCTTTCAGTGGTGTAATATTTGCCAGCTTCTAGCCTATTTCCTAACCTGGATTTATCCTGTCATTATATATAAATGAAGTATTTTTCAGGCATTTTTAAAATTTAGTGTTTTTTTTTTATATTTTTGCTTTAGTTTTATTACATAATGCACAAAATAATCCCAAATAAAAATAAGTTAATTTTTTTTAACCTAAAAAGTTAACCTCACTGAGGTAAATTTATAGTTATTGAAATTTGGGTGTTAAGTGTACTGCAAGAGAAGTTTTGACAGTATGCGATCGCCTGAAACTACTCCCACAGTCCAGAAGCAGAACTCCGCCTTCACCCTGGTGGATTCTGAGTGACTGTCTTAGTCACTGTTCTATGGCTGTGAAGAGACACCGGGGCCAAGGTATTTATGAAAGGAAGCATTTCATTGGGGGCTTGATCACAGGTTCATCCTGGTTGGGAGCATAGTGGCAGCCAGGCAGGCATGGGGCTGGAGCAGTAGCTGAGCGTTCGCATCTTACCTAGGAGTTAGAGGAGAGATAAGGACTGGGCTTGGCAAGGGCTTTTGAAACCTCAAAGCCTACCCCAGTGGCTCACCTTCTCTGACAAGCCACACCTCTTCTGACAAGCCACACCTCCTACTCATTCCTGAACAGTAGCTGGGACCAAACACTCAGTTCCCCTTCAAACCACCACAGACCCCTCACAGTCAGTCCCATGCTTTTCACCTGCTTCCTCAACTACAGAAGCATTGATCTGAGTCTATCAACGTCCATCAGCTTTGTCAGTTTGGAACATCGTGTAGTTCACATCAGAGGTGCCCTCTTATGTGCTGCTCCCCAAAATAATAACCACGAGATTGTAAGTTTTCTTGCAGGTGTTCCATTGCCACATAAATGTGTTGAGCTGCTGGAATTCTGGTTGTAAAGCTGTGTATGAGCTCGTCTCGGTCTGATGCTATGCGATCTGTAGTTATAGCTCATTCTTCAGCCTGAAGACGGTTCTGTTCTTTTCCCGTGTTCGTTCTTCTCTCCTGATGGAGTCATGCAGGGGTTTTGCCAATTTTATTAATTAGTCTGTTCAAAAACCTAACTTTTGACTCTGTTTTCTTTCTGTTCATTGTTAGTTAAAGCATTTTGTAAGACCGCTTGTCACTTAGAATGTCATTTACAGCATCGTTTAGATTGAGCGCTTTAGTGTCTAAATGTTTGGTGCTTTTCCAGTACCTGCACTTGGGTCTTCTGTGAGAGCAGTGTATGTTCTTAACTACTGCGCTGTGTCTCCAGCCCCCACAGCTATTTTGTAATATACATTTTCTGCCCCATCCTCTCTGTCTTTCCTCCTAGGACCCTAAGTATGTAAGTGTGAGACTGCTTGATACTGTCCCACAGGCTGCTTAAGTTCTTTCTCCTTAGTGACCATCCTCACCATCCTCACTCACGCTCCTCACTGGTCTTAGTAGTGTAGTTTTTCAAACAGGAAATTAGGAATTATGAAGCTACTAACATAGACATTTATTTAGGTCCCTTATTCTTTATTTTGTATCTCAAGTTTGCTTTTAAGCCCACTCAGTAAAATTTATGCCACTGTACATATTTGGGCTTGGAATGTTGGTTTGTTTGTTTATTTGAGATTGTCATTTAATTACAACATTCCACTTTTCTACTGAGTCTTTGAGCTATGTTTTCCTGAATATCGTTGAACATATTCACAACAACCGATTTAAAGAGCCTATCTGCTAACTTGAGTTTCTGAGTGATCTCAGGTTCTGTGTTTTCAGCTCCGAGTTTTCCAAAGCCTGAACACATTTCATGCCACTTTCTAGTTATTAATAACCGGCAAGCAGTCTGCCAGTGTTCTGATACATCTGGACTCCTCCATCAACACTTTTGCTCCTTACTTTAAAATTAAATTGTTACACGTCTGTGATTTACAGTCACCATAATTTTATGGTTTTGATAACTGATTATTGCAAAAGCAGTTCTTCTGGAGACAGAATTAGTGGAGAAAACTAAGTGTGTTAGTGTGGTACTGTTGGCCACTGTAAGCAAAAACTTAGCTAACCACAGCATTTGCATGCTGGGTCAGCGCTATGATCCAAAGGCCTTCTCCAAAATTTGTGCTGAAGTGGAGCCTCCTAGGTACTTGTATTAAGTGGCGGGGCCTCTGAGAAGTTCTCACATCTGCCCTCATGTGTAGTTGATGCCGTTCCCACAGGTGTCAGCGAGTGTGGTCTTTGTTTCACCCACTTGCATTTCCCTCTCTGTCTCCCATGTGCTTGTGTGCTTTTCTGCCTTGTTGTGAAGCAGCACAGAGGCCCTTACCAGTGGCGTGTTCCAGCCTCCAGACCTGTGAGCCAAGTTCACATGTGTTTGATAAGTGCCGTGTGCCGTATCCCGTGACAGCCTCAGAGAGCAGATGGAGAATCAACTAAATATCCCCGTCCTACTTTAGTGTGAAGCTTATTGAGTATTTTTTAGGATATTCCCAGTGAAGGAGCACAGTTGGGGGAAGATCTGGGCTCTTCTTTTTTCCCTGCTCTACTTGACCTTCTGCAGTTAAATTAATGTGATTATCGAACAATCGAATTAAGGTATAAGAGTATGTTGTAAACTATAAGTCAATAACCTTGCAAGTGATTGACATCTCAGCACGCCTTCTATACTATCCTATTAGTAAGAAAGGAGGCGCAACTGATCTCTCTACCAGGCTGTCACAGGCATTCTGAGTATCGCTTTTCAAAAGGAGTTGACTGTGGCTCTGGGGATCCGTGATTTTCAGTTGTGCTGTTCTGTACCCATCCCAGAGCTTGCATTTAGAGGGTTGTTCCAATTAATTTTAGAAATGGACTCATTAGAAAAGAGAGCTATAAAAGGAATCCGGTTAAGACTCACTATTAGTTGTGATCCACTAGTTATCTTTCTGATGCAGTTCCTGGTCTTGTGTACCTGTCGCCTCTCTTAACTCCTCTACTCTGGAAGCTCTAGCAGACAGCTGAGTCTCCCAACAAGCGGCCGAATGAAATTATCACACAGCTCTAGATTGCCAGGCACCTGCTAGAGAAGTGCGAATCAACTTTTAAAAGGCGGGTAAAAAAGCAGTTGATTTCCAGCTGCTGCGGAGACTCCACACCCCTGGCATTTCCTTCTGGAGGGGTGGTTCACATGGGCCTCTGGAGGGGTGGTTCACATGGGCCTCTGGTGAAAATCTGCTGTGAAAACAAACAGAAGAGCTTGGGAGGGGTGGGCAATTGGAGGGGAAGAGATGGGGGTGGGGGAAGAGCTGCGTTTGTTTCCATCAAGCTCCAAGACGGTGACGTGAGAACAAGCAAGGTCCGCTTACCGAAGAGAAGCACAAAGTAGGCTTGTGTCCGTACTGCCAGAGCCCAGCGGCTGCTCACTTGGAGAATGCGAGGGTATAGCACCGCCTTTATCTTTGGGAATGTAGGGCTGTCCCACACACCGGCAACAGCTAACAAGCTCTCCAGGTTACTCTGGACCTTATCTTCAGGAATAATACAGGGGTGATAAATAAGTTTGGAGTGGCGAGGCACGGAAGATGCAATCGTAATGTCATCGGGTTTGAACTGCTGATGCGGATCTGTGCAGAAAGCATTTGCAAAAATATGGGACTAGAGAAGGGTGCACCCTGAAGGAATGCAGAATGAGTTCGAACTTGGCCAGAATTTTGCAAAGTAGAGGAAATAAAAGTGAAAAGGAAGAGAGAAAAAGAAAAGGAAAAGCCGGAGCGAGGGAATGGATGATTCGAAATTCAGCCTAATAAGATCAGTAACGCAGTAACTGCGAGGTGAAGCAGAAAAGGAGGAGAGCGCTGTAAGTGAGGTCATTATATGATGAGAGAAGGGGCAAGCCATGGGAAGCCCACGTGGACCACAAGAAGCAGAAACATTAAAACCATGCAGTGATTAACAGTAAATTAATACCTAAAGCTTAAATATGATTAATATGATTCAAATAATAAACAACACCAGAAGACTGTCACAAGTCGCGCTGAGTCCCCTGTCACACGCTGCAAGCCTTCCTTGCTCAAGGACTATTGATCCAGATGGTGCATTCTGATCCCTGTGTTGTGCCAGGCTGTTTTTTTTTTTTTAAATAAGATCTTGTCTTTTATAAGCAAAAATGTTTAACTTATGAAAAGATAAGCTATTTATGCAGTCCAGCACTGGAGAAAGCATAAGAATATGGAGGTGTGTTGGGTTAGAAGATCGTTTGTGGAAGGTTTCTGGTTTGGGGCTCAAGGGGGACACTGAGGTGGGATTGCTCTTTGGGGTAAGAGATTTATTAGAAGAGTTACATGGCGTGGGCAGACCGGCAGCAGCATTGCGGGGGCTCGCAGGAAAGTTCAGGCCCACATGGCAAGAGTTGGAACTTTAATCTTACTGGGTTCAGAGGTACTGTGTAGGTTCTATGTAGATCCCATGGTTGAGGAGCAGCCGTTTGTGCCCACTGTGTCTGAATCAACCATGGGGCCAGGAATGACAAGAATCTAGAAAATTGCTACTTTAGTTCTGGGCCCTAAATTATTGGCAGTGGTCACAGTTCTGTTAAAGTGGCGTGGCCCTGTCTATCCTCCTGTAATTGTGACCCAGAGATTGTGTTTCCAGTGCAGTTCTGAGGTGTTGCGAGGCAGTGGTGTGACATGTTAAGTGTGGACATGTTAAGAACTCGCAGGTGCACCTAGAAGGGAGCGAGAACTCTGTGTTGGTTTTTAGATCAAAGCAAGGGGAGCTGTTGCCTGGCTCAGAGGAAATTCCAGAGAGGCGCGGAAGCACTGAGGGGCCTGCCTGGTCAGTGTGCCTTTATTTATAGTTCCTTAAAGCAGGCCCAAAGTTAGACCACGTACAGGGTTAAAACTGATTCGCCATCCCGTCCGGGGAGGAAATTTAAATGCAGGCCCCCAAACAGACACTTCAGAATGTTTACCCCACCCACTATCGACCCCCACAAGAGATATTTCAGCATGTTCATCCTGCACACTGCTTTGCTGTCCTTTGCTGAGTGTGGCATACAGGCTTCAGGGAGGAAAGATGGCAGCTGTTGACTTCCCTTGGCTGGTGGGCACGCCGCGCCAACCTTGGCTCTGCCGGCGTCACATGCGTCTTCTCTCTGTGTGCCTGAGTCTCTTCCGCCCACTGCTGCCAGGCAATGTACACCTTCCTCAGGGCGATTTCATCCTAACAGATTACAGATGCAGTCACCCCTTTTCCAAGTAAACTCACTTCCTGACAAATCTAGGGTTTCACTTTTGACATTCTCTCTTTGGACACAATTCAGTCCATAGCAAAAGCAGTAGGGTTTCTTGCTTCCGAGGAAGACATGTCGAATAAGCTGGCAAACTTGAATTCAGGGACAAAAAATTGATCCCCCCCCCCTTTTAGCAATATATGTTATGTGGAATGGGGAAATCTAGTAAACATTAAATATTTTTATCTGCAAAAAGCATTTGGTAAGATTCTCAATGGGAGATTAATGGCTAAAATAAAGAATGAGGCATTAGGAGATAAATTTGCTTATGAGCAAGCGACAGAGACTTACGGGCGGAGGAAATACCTTGCAGATTGGAAAGGAGTGACATACAGCCCAAGTCAGGAATCAGTTTTGGGACCTGTGGGTTTTGCACTTTATTTTTTATTGAACTTTGTAATAAAAATACAGACCCTCAAACAGTCCAAGACAGAGTGAGAAATGCTACGAGCGTCAGTAATCAAAAGTTATTCTCGATCATAAACTAAATGATTGGAAATAAATACTGACACAGACTGCACCACGTAGCGTGATGCTATAAAGCGGAGCCAGATTCCCCATGTTCTCTCTTCTTCTGTGTGGATGAATATTTCTTTATTTGACTTTAAAAAAAGCCTGAAGATTTCTAGGTTTACTTCATAACAACAAATAAATGAAAAAAGATGTGTTTTTTAAATGTGGAAATTTATGTTAATGAAGGAAAAACTGGCTGGCACAAGCCAAAGGTTACACTGCCTTTTCTAGAAGGAAGAAAAGAGGGGCCACCGTGTTAAATTGCTCAGCAAAGACTTGGGTAGTGAGGAGGACATTCTGGAAATCAGCAGCTTACTTCTGTGGCCCTGGCCCTAATGGGAGTCTGCACAAAAACTCATTGTTTTATTGCTGAAGCTGCAGATCCGAGTGGGGGTGGGGGCCGAACTACAGCACGGAACTCCTCTTTTTAAATTTTAACATGGCTTTAAAAAAGTCCATAAACATCAGTGATCTCATGTGTAATCCCTGTCTTTCGAGCAGCTAGTTTGGCAAATGGGAAATGTGGTCTTCAAGTTGGAATTGAGCCTACGACATTTCTGTGTGTAAGGAACTAAAGTCATCTTTCTTTCTTTGGTGGTTTCCCCGTGGTTTGCCAGTCAAATTGACGACATGAATGTTTGTGTTAACTGTGGGATCTGGGGATATAGCTCCCTGGTTGGAGGGCCTGTCATGTGCAAGGCTCTGAGCGAGTTCAAGCCCTAGCCAAAATTAAAGGAGTAGATAGAGAATTTAGGTTGAAATGCTTAGAAAACTGTTAGGATCCTCAACTGTGTATAAGAAAAATAGGGCGGGAGGGACGGCTCAGCTGTTAGGAGCACTTGTTGCTCTTGCAGAGGATGCTTGTTCTGTTCCCAGCATCAGCATGGTAGTTCACAATCATCCATAACTGTAGATCCTGGGGATCTGATGCTGTTTTTTGACCTCCAACGCGGGCGCATGGTTCATAGACATATATCTACTCATGTGGGTAAAATAAAAATAAATCTTTAAAATGGAAAAATATTCACCAAAATTATGTTTTTGTTTGTTTTTAAAAGAGTTCATCAGCCTTTCATTGGGTGGTGAGAAAACCTGAAGTGCACAATGGGCAAACTCGTGATGACCAATATTTAAACCCTTGTACAAGCTAAACTGTTGCGAGGACCCAAGCCAGACCAGGAGTCTTCAGCAGGACTTTGTAGGAGGGTTTCCTGAGGGCTTGTCATTAAACTGTTGACAAGTCCAACTGCAGTTGATTCTGGTTTCAATTGGTTGAGGGTGGAATGGGGGTGGTGGTGGTTAGTGCTTCCTTGGAAGTATTTATAAAATGACCTGGCTGCAGCTGTTGGGCAGGCAGGACCTTGACCCTCTGACCTAGAAGCCAAAGAAGACAGGACAGGAGTCTTTCTTCCCAGCCCTGCAGCTCAGCAGCTGGTTAAAGAGGGTCTCAGACTTGGACAGGGCTCTTGGTAGTTAGCATAAAACAATCAGTCTGTTTCTGTAAGTTGTTTGCTTGGCAGAATGAACCTGTGTTCCTTGGGATTCTGTGGGGCCAACTGTTCTTTAGACCAATCCAAGGACTGGGCCCGCGTCAGCCATTCTGCAGTACAGTGTGCAATCCAAGGACTGGGCCCGCATCAGCAGTTCTGCAGTACAGTGTGCAATCCAAAGGCTTGGCCCGCGTCAGCCATTCTGCAGTACAGTGTGCAATCCAAGGACTGGGCCCGCGTCAGCCATTCTGCAGTACAGTGTGCAATCCAAGGACTGGGCCCGCGTCAGCCGTTCTGCAGTACAGTGTGCAATCCAAGGACTGGGCCCGCGTCAGCCGTTCTGCAGTACAGTGTGCAATCCAAGGACTGGGCCTCATCAGCCGTTCTGCAGTACAGTGTGCAATGCAAGGACTGGGCCTCATCAGCCATTCTGCAGTACAGTGTGCAATCCAAGGACTGGGCCCGCGTCAGCCGTTCTGCAGTACAGTGTAGACCGTAAACAACACAGGCAACACTGGTTTTTGTTTTCTTATATTGTTGTTTGTTAAGGACATGATTTTGTATTTCTAGTTTTTCAAAATCATTTGTTGGCCTTCATTGCAGTAAAAACAGAGCAATGTTTCTCCTCCCATCTTTTTGTTAAAGATTTATTTATTAATTTAATTTTCACTGGTATTTTGCCTGTATATATTCTGTGTGAGGGTGTCATATCCCTTCAAACTGGAGTCATAGACAGTTGTGAGCTGCCATGTGGGTACTGGGAATTGAACCTGGATCCTCTGGAAGAGTAGCCAGTGCTCTTAACTCTCTCTGGTCATCTCTCCAGCCCCTTTCTTCCCATCTTCTACCTGTTAGGTGTGGAGTTTGTGTGGGGTCTTGCCGAGTTCTGAGCTGTGCTTCAGAGTCGGGGAAAGTGAGGGGTTGCTCCTGTAAGGTTCAGAGTGGAGACTGAGGAGGAAGGAACGCAGTTAGTCAAGGGTGGATGGACACCTATGGTGGTCTGAAAGAAAATCACCCCCAAAAGGAGTGGCACTATGAGGAGGTGTGGTCTTGTTGGAGGAGGTGTGGTCTTGTTGAAGGAAGTGTGTCACCGTGGGAGCAGGTTTCATATCTGCTCAAGCCATGCGCAGTGTGATAGTCTACTCCTGTTGCCTATAAGATGTTGGATTCTCAGATGCTTCTCCAGCACCACATCTGCCTGCATGCTGCCATGCTCCACTATGATGATAATGGACTGAACCTCTGAGCCTGTAAGCCACCATGATTAAATGTTTACTTTATAAGACTTTCCATGCTCATGGTGTCTCTTCACAGCAATAGAAACCCTAAGGCAGCACCCTTCTGCCACCTAAACACCCAGGGATGCTCTTCCTTCCATAGGCTTCTCCAGAAAGTGTCTAGTGAAGGTACCAGGTTTTCTAGATGCTACTCTGGGACTGAGAGAAGGCTCATAAGAGAGAATGGGGATGAAGAAATGAGCGACTTGGCAATTGGTGTGTGAAAAGATGGCCCAGCTCCTAGTTTAGTGTGGAAGTTAAAAGCAGAGTGCTTGCTCTGCTCTGTGGGAGCGAAGGGGCCCCAGGGACGTTGTTTCCATGCACCTCTTTCAGCTAGCCTATTTTGAGGGAGTCAAAAGACCTCAGAAAGCTGGTGGCACCTGTGAGGGTTTTAGCGGATGGATGTGAAGGAAGGCCTTTCAGGTGGAAAGTCATGGAATCTGTGTTGTAGCAGTGTACAGAGGCTGTGTGTTCCAGAGCCAGAGTTGCTTCAGTTGTATGGGGAAGAAGTGGGGTGTGACTGGCCAGGAGAGGGCACCAAGCAGGCCCTGCAGAGCAGGGGTGACTGTGGGCCATTGTCCTGTTCCATTTCTGTTGTGATAAAATACCCATACCATAAACAACTGAGGGGAGTAGCTTTATCCATCTTACAATCCCAGGTTGTAATCCGTCACAGTAAAGAGTAGTGTGCAGTAAATGCATGCAGTCCCGTGTGTACTCACCTGCCTAGGAATGGTGCTGCTCACTGGGGGCTGGGTCTTCTCACATCATTGAACAATCACGGCAGCCCCCTCCAACCCCAGGACATATCCACAAGCCAACCTGACTTAGACAACTCCTCACTTAAGATTCTTTTCCCAGGTGGAGAAAAAAATGTCAAGCTGACAGTTCAAAACTAACCCTACAGATGTGTTAGAAGCAAAAGCGGTAGCGGTTTAGAACAGCTGCATGCTGGGCGGAGGAATGGAGGCATGACAACACAGACTGTGGTTTTGATGGGACATGGAATGTGTTTGCAACCCAAGAACTGGGGCCTCTCCTTCCTTCCCTGTGTGAGACCTTCAGTGCCCACTCTGGTTGGGTTCGTTACAGAACGTGGCATAGACTAGTCATCCTTTTACTCTTCTGTTCATGTAACAGGGGAAAAACAATAATAGGTTTTTAAAAATCTAGCAAAAGCCATGAGGCTAAGTAGGAAGCCATTTTTCTAGTTAGAACACATGAGCCAGGCCTAGTGTGGGTCCAGTGCTCTGGTGATAGAGGAGGGGAAGACAGAGCTCGCTTTCACTTCCGTTTTCAGGGTGACATTTTCTCACTGTTGTCCCGAGAGTGAGTAGTGTACCTGATTACTTTGTGTGGAAATTTATCAGCAGCTGGGACATCAGAAAGTAAATTTCCTGTGCTTCGAAGCTGCTAAATTGGGCAGGGACAATGGTGGAGGCTCCATATAGTCGGAGGAGCGGGAGGGAATGTAGATCATGTCACACTGAAGTAGCAGGAAGCTCGTGGTAGAGTGTTCAGTGTCATGACACTGGTTTGGCATTAGCATCCTAGTGAATAATTAAAATATGCCTGTTTATTTTTTAATAAAAACGGAAAGCGCAGAAGTTACCTTAGCTTGTGCAGCGATCCCCACCATTACATCCTTCGCGTGCCGAAGCTTTTCCTCAGCCTGGACATCTGATGACTGGAAAACGGTCTGCATTCTTATTCTGCAGTATTCAATATTATAATGCCTTTTCAGGCCATAAAATAAAAATCTTTAAAACTGCTTTCAGGTATTTCCAGTACAGTTGGCATTTCCTAAATTGAAAGGTTATTAAGTATATTTTTCTGCTGAAGTTATTTTTGAAGTTCATTTCTCATTTCGTGTTCTTGCCAACACCACACATGCAGATGTAGTTATTGCTTATCCTATTCCTGCCTTGATTGTAAACTCCAGACTCCCAGGGTGTGATTGAGTTTCTTCCTATAATCAAAGATGCTTTACCATTAATCCTTGTTTGGTCCTTCAAGGCTAGAGTGAAAAAGTACAATGATTTTTTTTATTGTTGTTTTTTGTTTGTTTTATTATTATTATTAATTTGTTTAATTTAAGACAAATGGCTCAGAGAAAAGAACGGCTCATATAGAGGCCAGAAAAGAATTTGTGCTTACCAACACAGAGTGAGACAAAACTGTGTGATGTCATCGCCTATAATTTGATCCTCTTGAAGGTGCTAG
Organism: Ondatra zibethicus; assembly: GCA_004026605.1. Classification (NCBI taxonomy): domain Eukaryota; kingdom Metazoa; phylum Chordata; class Mammalia; order Rodentia; family Cricetidae; genus Ondatra; species Ondatra zibethicus. The sequence continues at coordinate 129 of PVIU01007196.1, read as the reverse complement.
CGCCCTGCTTTAGGAGCTCAAGGCATACAGGGCCCCAGCAGTGCCCAGCAATTTCTGCAGGAGCTGTGCATATGTGTGACCCAGTAAGAATAGAGCTGCTCTGGGGGAGGGGGAAGAAGGGGGAGGGTG
>PVIU01007195.1:0-94045 GCA_004026605.1 Ondatra zibethicus | reverse complement strand
GTATCTGTGTATCTGTGTGTATGTGTATCTGTGTGTGTATGTGTATCTGTGTGTATGTGCATCTGTGTGTATGTGCATCTGTGTGTATGTGCATCTGTGTATATGTGTATCTGTGTGTGTATGTGTATCTGTCTATCTGTGTGTGTATGTGTATCTGTGTGTGTGTATGTGTATCTGTGTGTATGTGTATCTGTGTGTATGTGTATCTGTGTGTATGTGTATCTGTGTATCTGTGTATCTGTGTGTATGTGTATCTGTGTGTGTATGTGTATCTGTGTGTGTATGTGTATCTGTGTGTGTATGTGTATCTGTGTGTATGTGTATCTATGTGTGTGCGTATATGTGTATCTATGTGTGTGTGTATGTGTATCTATGTGTGTGTGTATATGTGTATCTATGTGTGTGTGTATATGTGTATCTATGTGTGTGTGTATATGTGTATCTATGTGTGTGTGTCATGCCTTGGACAGAGAGCAAAGCTGGCTAAGCTTTCCATCTGCCTCTTGCCGTCCATGTTCCTCCATTTCCTTAGTTTCCAATCACTCCTCTGAAAGATAGCGAGCGGTGGTTTTTCATTTGTTTGTTTGTAGTGGGTTTTATTTTGTTTGTTTATTTTTTCTTTTTTTTAAAGGATTGATTTTATTTTTTCTTTTTTGTGCATACATGTGTGTGGGTGCCTGCTGAGGCCAGAAGATAGTGTTGACTGTGAGCCTCTGCCTTTTGGTATTGAAACCAAACTCTGGCCCCCTGCAAGCACTTTTATAAACACTGAGCCATCTCTCCAGCCCCTGACATTGACTTTAATTAAGCACCTAACATCTGCCAAGATGTTTTCAATTTACAGCAACTCTGCGAAGCAAGGATTATTATTCTCATTGCAAGGGTAACCAGTATGTTGAGTCAATAGGACCCATGAGATCAATTCAGAAGGAAAATGCATTTTTTGTTTGCTACTGTCCTTTTAAACACATTTGGAGGTTTGCTTTTCCCCTTGACACTTGGTAAAATCTCTAATTTCTCTGTTCACTCTTAGGTGATATAAGCCATTTGAAGTCACCAATATAGGGTCTCAAATTAGTTTTATAAGTGTCTGGCTTGGCATAATAATCAACATATTGATCTTGATACAATGATATGCTAATGAAGCTATTGTGGCTTTGTGCTGTGTGGAGAACACTGGGAGCCTGGTGATTAATTTTCACTCTTTCAGGGTCCCCTGAAGGTCAGGAGATGTTTCTGGGCAGCTGTCCTCTATGTGGTGACTCAGCCATCCAGGCACTTTGATCCGTGGTTCTATGACTAACCCATGATTTCGCCCTGGACAACTGCAAAAGAGAGACCATAGCCAACCTCCCAGAGAGCTCCCAGTGCAGGAGTCACACTTCCCACCCTGTAACTAGCACGATGTTCTGCTTCCGGGAGCTGAGAACTAGGTATGCCTCAGAAAAAAGAGAAACTGAGGAGAATTTGATGAGATTATGACATTGCCTCAGCCGCCATGGTCATCCTTGGCTAGCTTAGTTGCTGTAGATGGGCCTAATCACAGAGCGATGGGATGCGGCCAGCTCCCTCCTTTCTTTTCAGGTACCTCTCAAAGAGTTGGCTCCAAGAAGATAACTAGAGTAAGAAAAAGGAAAGATTTTTCCTGACAACCCAGTCTTTGAGTGGCTGTAAGGAAGCTAGGCCTGGAGAAGGCTAAAGCTGCCTTACCTTACTTACATGGGACCCCTGGAAAACGGACAACGTTTCTGATAGCTTGGGTTCTGTATCACCTTCCTATTGGCCGCCCTCTCCTCAGTTTTCTATTTTCTTTTTACAATTATATATACTTTTATTTTTCATCTTTATGAAAAGTCTTTATTCTTTGGTAATTTCTTGCACATGTATTACATATTTTTACAATATTCACACCAAGTTATTCAGGGCCTGTGTTAGGTCAGTCTACCATGGAAGCTGCATTCCTAGGCCATGTTCATTCATATTTGGCCCCAGAATTAGCTATCTTTTATCCCTTTGCAGGTGAGTGCTGCTTCTTGCAACAAACACAGTGTTCCAATATTCCAATGTTGGAGCCGTTTAGGAAGTTTCTGCAGTAACAGATTGAAGAAAGTCAGGCATCAACATGCTTTCAAGAACACCGGTGTGCACCGTAGGCAGGAGTCATAGCATAGGAGAGAAATCCCTGCTGTGGGCCTCAGGTGCTGTCTGATGCCATTCTCAATCTTCACATTGATGGAAGCTAGGGATCTGTTTGCATGCTCCAAATAGTCACAAGGGCGTTAGGTCACATACAAAGGAGAACAATATATGGACATTTAGAGGGCTGAAGGTGGCCCAAGATCATGTGATTCTGGATTGGTAGCATTCCAACCTCTACCACATTGAAGTTCTAATCAGCCAGCCAGCTTTATAGAGGTTCAGTGCAGGGCATGGCTCTCTTCTCGGAACTTCTGTTCCCCGTAGGCTCACACTCGTGAAGCAGGAACTCAGCTTCATAACTAAAGCATCCGGCTTGCCTTGAGGTTCCATGAGCAGGAAGGACTCATTTCTGGGTTCTCCACAATGCAATGGATAACACCAGGATCTCCAAGTGGAGCTCTCTATTGAATCAAAGCGCCTGCACCCCTCTCTGTTCTGGGGGAAGGAAAGTTCTGAGTTGGTTTATTCCAGAAGCATCCACTTCTAAATCCCAACCCTCTCTTTAAAAAGAAATTATGTGTACGTGAGGGTTGGAGCATGTGTGTATGAGTGAAGTTGTCTGCAGGCAGTTCCCGGGGGCTGGAGTTACAGGCAGGTGTTACCTGCCCAGTGTGGGCACTGGGAACAAAAGTCTCATCTTCTGCAAGAACAGGGCATGCTGCTGACTGCCGAGCCACGTCTCCAGTCCCTTTAAATCCTCTTTCAATTTCCAACAAATTGAGAGTATATGATTCCTTTATTATTTAAGCCACCTAAAAGGTTTATTATTATAAGAATATCAGAAAACCTCATGGGACCCAGGAGCCTGAATTCACTGGAGTCTAAGGATTATTGTCAGAGCAAGGCCTCTAATTCCTCCAGGACTCTCCCTGTGTCTCATGATCTTGCATTTTTTCCTTTTAGTTTATCCTTTTTCCGATTTATAATATGATGAGTTGAGTTCTTTCACTTCTATCATGTAATCATTGATACACGTCATTCAGCGCAGCTGAAAAGGAGGAGGAGGAGGACTTTCTAACCTCTCAGGCCTGTGACCCAAACTCCCAGGACAAGCAGAGTCCCAGAGCCCTTGCTTAGCCCCATCTGTCACCTTGTGGACAGGGAGTTGTTATAAGGACACAGCTACCTGCAGCCTTGGGTCACAAAAAAGGTTGAAGAGGAGACAACCTCTCTTGCTGGCAGAAGAGGCTGAAGGGCTGGGAATCTCAGGAGGAAGCTGCACTCCTCTGGCTGCTGAGCCATTTGAAACTTGTGCAAATGTGCCAACGAGTTCAAACTCTAGCTCCCCGAGCACGGGAAGGTAGAAACCGGTTCTAGTTCGTACATTGCACATGGAAATCAAGCCAGCTAGAAAAGCTCCCTCTTCTGGCCTCTTTTACAAATAAAGGTTTCTTTCCTTCGCATTAAAAAATGTTTCTTGGGTTGGGAGTTGATTCAGTGGTCAAGAGCACTTGCTGCTTTCCCAGGAGAACTGGGTTTTGTTCCCAGCAGCTACAGTGGCAACTTAAAACTGCCTGTCATACAGGCTTTGGGGAACTCTGAGGCCCTCTTCTGGCTTCCATGGGCACTGCAAGCATGCAATACATATACATGCATGCTGTCAAAGCATTCGTACACATAAAACAAAAATAAAATTTGTTAAACATTTTTCTTTAAATAATTAGATGTTTTTTCAACAGTCTTGTCTGTCAAACAAAACTGTAAATATGTGTGTTAGAGCTATGCTTTGCCACTTTCTGATTTTATGACTTAAGTTATCCTAAGTGCTGTCATATCTGTAACAACAAACAAATGAATGGTCCCAGAGGATGGTTTCCTTTTGCTCTCACTCACTGACACGGCTCTAAGAACGGCAAGGGGAGAACTACGCATGAGCATTGGAAAGAATTTCTTGCTTCCTTCTACGAAAACCTAAGATGCAGTCATAAATACAGTAAAAGTTTAAAATGACAACTGATAGGTATTGCTCAACGATTTGCTAATTGGTTCAGAGACTCTTGGGATTCTGCTCTGTATTATACCTGCTTCATGGCCACATCCTGGGCCACCAAGTGGAAACTTTTCTCTGCCTTCTGCCCTCTCACTTGAGAGCTAACCTCTAGTCATTGAGGTGTTGGGTTTTACTCAGAGCTGTGCTCGCAAAGAATTCCACTTCTAAGCCATTTTTCTTTCAAAGAAGCCAGATTTCAGATTTTAAGACAGGAAAATCAGGAACACTGAAGGAAGAGGGGAGTCATTGCGGGATAACCTTGACCTTGAATTTATTTATCTGCAGCTTGGAGCACAGAAACTTCCCTAAGAAGAAGGAGCTGAGACAAGTGTAAAGAAGAGGGTAGAGGGATGAGTTTGACAAGGCAGATACTTGTTCAGACATTAGATGGTAGCCAAAACTTGCAAAAGCACATCATCATTTGAAAACCCCGTTAGGACTCTACTAGGGAGAGGGAAAGGTGGTGCTTGCTAATTTCAGGAAGTCACTGAGTAGTTGTAAGTACCCTAAATTAATTGATGGTTTTAAGGAAGAAATAGAGTGTAGGCAACACTGCGTCATAAACCCATCGTTTGGGAAGAGGAAGACTATTAATTCTCATGATTCCTCATACCACAGGACAGAAAAGTAATAGTTCAAGTTGTGTATGATGAAATCTAATGCCGTGGCATAATTTTTTCTCATCGATCGGTTCCCAGCCTATCTCGGGTGATTTATGAGAATAACAGGAGCGGGAGCTCATGGCAGGATAGCCAGGGTTGGAGAGGTTTATGTGAAATACTGGTTTCCAGAGTTAATAGATTTTCAATTATGGCCTATGGAATCGTGTTACATGCCTGGAAGCAGCAAGCCTGTAACAGAACCACTCCTTGCTCCCCAGACCTCATCCACTCTTCTGGAGTAAGTATCGGAGAAGATAAGGTCCTATTAGAACAGTATCCTAGACCTAAGTTTTATCCTCCATTGCTAGATGCCTAATGTCCCATAAGTATTAATTCCCACATACTCGTAGCTGAAAAGCTGGAAAATTCATGGTCCACAGAACCAGATTTATAACCATTTTCTCAGTGCAGTGTGGTATCCCAGCAGAGTCTAGAATCAAGAGATGGGAAGGCTTAACAGCAGCAATGAGTCCAACCAGCAATGAGCTAGTCAACGAAGGCTCAGAGTTTGAAACTTGAAGAACAAGAAGGAATTAGAAATAGCGAAAACTTTCTGTGATGTGGGCTGCAATCCCTCATCCATCATTGTATCAAAAGCACCTGGCACAGCATTTAATATAAATGGACACTCCGATAATTTATTGCATCAATGAATGAAACAAGTGTATGGAGTGTTCTTAAGATAACGAGACTTTTACTGCCCACTGTAGAATCCTGTGCTCCTCCAGCTCCTGAACATGATGCACTGAAGGGGAACCCTTAGCTAGTATAGGCCAAGGGGATGTGAATGGGTTAGCATGAGGCACTGAAGGATTATTGCACAGCCTTCTAGCCATTTTATCACCACAATGGTATCTGCGCAGTTCATGTGTCAGATGAAACAGACAATGTGAGGACTTTACTCAACTTGGTTTCTTCAGTGTTCACATGGAGCGTCCTCTTCAAGTCCCAATTATCTTTGCACAGATGACACGAATGAGCACTCTATCTGTGTAGTGATAAGCCACTGAAGTGTCTTCAGTCATGAATGGATACAGCAATGTTCATTCACCTGTTTCCTTAGTCAGCTCAGGCTGTTGTAACAAAACACCATTGACTGTGTTGCTTAGCAGCACACAAGGTGTCATGGTGTCTGCTAGGGGTTCTCTTTTTGTTGGTGTTTTTGTTTGTTCCAGACATCCTAGATCTCTCTACTGAGTTCAATGTGGTTTCAGATCCTGCCTCAACTTCCTGATTACTGGGGGGCAAGTCCTCTTGATAGATTACAGACAGCTGTCTTTTCATGACATGTTCACATGGCCCAATCCTCTGTGCTTCTGGAGAGCTAACCAAGGGTTTCCTGTGTATACTCTACCACCGAGTCACATCCTAAGTCCCCCTTGTCTTAACTCTTCCATCTTTGAGAGTACTGTCTTAGTTATTTTTCTATGGCTCTGAAGAGACACCCTGACTGGGACAACTTATAGAAGAAAAGTTTGTTGGCTTATAGTTTCAGAGGTTGAGCCCATGCCCGTCATGGCCTGGGGGATGGCAGCAGCAAGCAGGCACAGAGCTGGACCTGAGAGCTTACGTGTTGAGACAACAACCATGACACAGAGAGAGCTGAAAATGACATGGGCTTTTGAGACCTCAAAACCCACTCCAACAAAGCCATACCTCCTAATCCTTCCCAACCAGTTTCACCAATGGTGAACCAATAGGTCTATGGGGCCATTCTCATTCCAACCACCAAAATATATAAATATAAAATATGAAATTGTGTGCTATGTGTGTACATATCACATTGGGCATGTAGAGGATAGAGGATAACCTCATAATAGGGTATAGGTCCTTACCTTCTATCTTTTTGGGACATGGTCTCTCCTATTATCTACTTCTGGGTAAACCAGAGTAGTCGGCCCATGAGCTTTGAGCAATCCCCCTGTCTCTACCTCTCATATCCTAGTAGGGACTTGCTGAGCTTACAGGTACTTGTGCTGCTGCTTCTATGTGGGAATCAAACTCAGGCCACCAGGCTTGCCCACTGAGTCCTTCCCAGGCCTGGAAATATAAATTCTAAGAGATCATTTTCCTTGCCTTCCGCTCCTACCATGCATTTGTGAGACCTCAGCTAACATGCTAGCCTTTGATACATAACCTGTGTGTCTGCCTCTCCCATGAGGCTCACATATTCCTTGTTTTTATGGAATGATACAAGATAGTCATAAAAAGAATGGATGAACAAAGTTGCCAGCCCTGTGCACTTGGTAGATTCTTCCTCGAGCCTCATACAGGTACTATTTAGTTAACAAAAATTAAATTAAACAATCTTTTCTAGAGTAAATGGAAGCCAAAAGATTAGAATTATAATGCTGGCTCTGTTGCAATTCCCTGTGTGGTCTTGAACAGGTCCCCTGACTGTTTCCTGATCTTCAGCTTGCTTGTATCTTGTTTGATTGTTAAGAAAGATCAAATGCAATCACAAACATGAAAGCGGTTTGAAAATGTGGAGAGCTTTCTAGAAACACAGGACTCGTGAGGTTCCTGTTTTTATCATGCACTAGCTTCTCAATCTGACAGACTGCCTCATGGAGAAAAAGCTGAATAAATACCGGAAGCATCAGACACACCCCTTTTCAAAGCCGGAAATGGTCCCCAGCTTAGTGCTACTCTTTCAGCCTTGAGAGCCATAAGAGTCTCACCACCTGCAGCTATGTGAAGACGCAGGTCCTGCCTTCATGGAGCTCGGTCTCTCAGTAGAAGCGGGTGAGGAAGCAATTCATTGCCATCAGGTTAGAAGAACAAAATGGAAATCGGTGTTGGTGACTGGGCACTGAGGAACACCAGTTCTCTCTGGGAAAAAAGGGCGACTAGAGAGTTCTGCTCCTGTGGTGGGTGTTCTCACACTAGAGAGCTTCGCTTGTACGGTAGGTATTCTCATCAACTGCCCAGATCAGATCTCCTGGAGGACAGTCTCAGAGTCTGAAGGGGGCAAAGGTCTCTCAAAGCATTTGAGATTGACTTCAGAGCTCTGGGGTCTAGTTATCCAGGTGACTGTCTGTTTCCAACCAGAATCCCTTCCACACTGGGTCCCCTGCAGTGTGGGTCAAAGAGATGTAGATCTCATTATGCCAGAATCCCAGCCCAATGCAGCGGAAATTAAATGCTGTCTACACAGGAGCGATGCAGTGGCACTGCATACCCTGCTGGCTGGGCAGGACCTAGAATGACAGAGAGACGAAATTGCTTCCCTGTGATGAGAGCCCAACAAAGCAAGTGCACCCCGACACTCATCTGTGTGGCAGACAGATAGTCTGCCCTTCTAATCTCAAGGGCCGGGGTCCTCTATGGATCTTTGGGGTCCTCTGAGCCACAGAGCTTAGTTCAGGCTGCTAAATGTACAGGGCACATTCACCCACTTTGTTCTGAACAACAAATCCTAAGGCAGATGTGACATTAGCCATTTCACTGCCCTGGGGCTCCAGAGCATTTTGAAGCGAACAGTTAGGGCATTTTTAGTAACCTGTAGACAGACTGAAGCTAATCCTTTCTATTTTTCCTACTTCCCCTAGCACACTAAGTCAGTCTCCCTCTCCTCCCTCCCCTCTCCTCACCTCTTTTGTCTTCCTTCTCTCTCCTCTCTTCTCTCTCCCCTTCTCTCCTTTTCTGTCCCTTACCTCTTCTTTTCTACCTCCCCCATCCCAAAATATATGTGGGAGCTGAAGAAAATGTTGGGAGAAAGCCACTGGTGAATGCACATGCAGATGTAACTTTGATAACAAAGTATTTTCAATTACTTTTGCTCGTGTCTCCCCCGACCCCTTTCTATGTGTAACTATAGAAATGTCATTTGGAGAGAGAAGAGCAGCGATTCTATTAATGAAGAATAATATAGCCTCATTAGCCCCATGCCCTGCTGCCTGCTCTATTGCACTAGCCACTGGTTCACCTGTGCGTGAGTGGTGTTTGTGGCTCAGAATAGGAGAGACCACGTCACCATCTCAGAGCTCTGTCTGTATGAGACAAGAGAGGGATGTCAGCAGGTGGAGCACCAGCTGCAATGTCTCTGAAACATCCAAGGAGACAACTGTCCAGTATTCAGGGAAATCTGAGACATGAGTGCACAGACTCTCCAGTCTCATCCACGGTGAGAAGATGGCCCAGGCAGGAAGCAACCTTGCTGCAGAAGTAACCTCCACAGACTATTGAATATTGTTGTTGAAGAGACATACTTTTCTACATAGCACACCCAAGGAGGTAGGGCATGGAGAGCCTAGAGCTACAACATGAATGTGGTACATTTCCTCTGTTAGCTTTACTGGATGACATGTGTTATTTGGGAGCTGGAGAGACGGCTCAATGGCGAGAAGCACATACTGCTCTTCCAGAGGACCCAAGTTTCTAGCACTCACATTTGGGGGCTCACAAATGCCCCCAAACTCTTCCAGTTCCCATGGAGTCAGATGGCTCTGGCCTCTAAGGGCACCTGTGCTCATGTGCACAGGCACATACACAAACATAATTTTTAAAAATTAAATGAAAATATTTAAAAATATGCTTTGGGTGTGCATGTTCTTGTGTAGGTTTATGTATGTGTACATATGTACTTGAGAAATCTTACAACAATCCACAAAATTAAAGGGGAATTGTATCTATCTGTATGTGGCAATTTCATCTAACTTTATACTATACTCCAGGCCATCACTTAGAGTATTATACTAACGAGTGAGACATTTTCTCTCCCAGAAGTCCCTGCCTCCTTAGGATCTGAGACTGGGTATAAAGATTTGACCTTTTCCAAAGATTCAGTGGGATCATTTCTTAGCCTTTTGTCATGTCTAATTTATCAAGTCATATCTAAGGTCACTCACATCCAAAGCCTGCCCCTCCAGGATGCAGAATGCTAGCTTGACACCACTGGAAAGCTAAAGCTCTGTTTCCTTACCTGAAATGCCCCAGAACACTCTTCAGAATCACAGCAACATTTTCTGGTCCAAGGACTGAGTTCTGAGAAGATGTAATTGCCTCTAAACGGAAATGCCATCCACTGGATGGGGGAAACCCAATCATTTTCATTTGAAGGAGCCAGCATAGAGCCAAGGAGAAGATTAATCAATATTCATTTTCTTTCTACTGAAAAGAGATGACAAAGGATGTTGTCCAACAGGGCAGCCTTTCAACTTGAACAACACTAATTGATGGGATGTTTGGCAGGTAGACTTGACTTCCCATACCTGATTCCCTCTCCCATGGCCTTTCTTGCCCTTCTTCTTCTCCCCATGATTGACAGGAAGCTTGGACCTTACCAGGACAGACATCTGGAAGCACCCAATTCTAACTGAGGCTGATTTGAGGGCTCTGAATCTAGGGGATGGGTCCTTTGGGACTAAGCTTTCTGATACCTAATACTGCAGAGACAAGGTTTCATGCCTAGCTCTGGCCCCTTTATACAAAGAAAAGACAAGCTACAGTGTACCATTCCACCTTTAATAAAACAACACAAATCAACGACAACAAAAAATAAAAACACCAGGTGGGAAATTGGTAGGCCAAGTCTAACTTGTCATGAGCTAAAGCAAGGCAGACAAGGAAATTTCTGGGGACGTGAGAGAGAAGAGCCCTTCACCCCAGAGTCTGAATGAAGCCTCTCTCTAACTGGGGAGCAAGCACAGATTTGTATCCAGTGAAGAAACCCCATCTTTCTACAGCCTTGTAATCTAGAGTTCTACCATATCCTTATAATTACCTCTAAATAGGAGACAATTTAATGAGATAATGTTACCTGCAATCTTTTCAGGTACCCCCTATGGACTGCCAGTGATCACATTTAGGTTTCTTAGCAACCCTTTGAAGACAGCAATTTAAATCCCGCAAAAGTATTTTATATAACTTGCAAAAACAGTGAGCTGTATGTCTTCTTCTGGAAACTCCCACCCATGCTCTCTAGTCTGTCCTGTTTTTCCTCAGCACTTCTCTTCCTCATAGCCCTCATTAAAGTCTACATTCAAACATCTTTCTGGAACCCCAAATCCGCTCTCTATCTGTTAGTTTTGAAATTGCTTTCTGTATTGAGGTCACCGATCTTGGTTTGCCCCGAGCCCCCTCAAAGGATAGGGTGACAGCTGAGGCTGCTGTAACATTAGGGAGTTGATCCTCCTGATTCTTGGTTTCTGCCCAGAGTCCGGACTTGCTTTCCTGATATTCTGGTCTTCCTTACGTTTACTCTGCAGCTCCCCACCCGCTTCTGCCGTATGGATGCTTACAAACGGCATGGTGTTCTTTCTTCCTCCCTGGGGCAGCTTCCAAGATTTCCAACTTGTCTGACTTGGGGTTTCTTTTTTAAACACTAGTAAAATTGTCTTGGAGTTTCCTTTGGAGTCCATTCTTGAATATCTTTACTAATGCGACTAAGAATCTGAAAATGGTACTTCTTCAAATTTCCGGCAACAGTATTCTCCGGGAGACTGAGAGTCAAGGAAAAATTAGTTATACATAAAAATGTCTACTCATATAACTCTTCATTCCGATAAAGCACCCCCATATATTCCTAGTCATCTTCCCACAATTACCACCCTTAGAAGCTTGAACCCTTTTATCTTTATCCTGTAGCTTCTCTACAAATTTATCAGTCTTGTTTAGAAGCTCTCATTCCTAGCCTGTTCACTGAATTTCCTATGAATGTTACATGTCTTAGTATACAATATGTTATATACATACATATGTATATGTACCACATACATATGATATACATATATATGTAGTATATTAAACACCATTTGTATCTTTTTCTCCTTTTAACCTGTCTTATGCCAGTTGAATTTTCAGGTCTAGTCATTATAACTTAGAAGAAGGAAAAGTTTCCTCTTCATAAACTTAGAATCTTCTAGAACCAGGCTAGTCAGCCCAAATTTTCTATGTTCCTCTGTGCATCCAGGAGGTGGAGACAGGCCTGTATCCCACACCTTGAGGCTGTGCAGGATGTACATGGATAGCCCTCCAGCCTCTCCCTCTCTCCCTGTGGGCTAGGACAAGTCAACTCGTGTTCCAGCATTCTGTTTCAGATTTAGCCCATGTTGTAATCTTCAATCTAGTTTCTGGTGGAGCTCAGCAACACCATGCTGTTTGGTAAAGTTGACTCCTTTTGCTGTTTGCTAACTGTTCTTTGTGCATGTACCCCAACTCTCAGAAGGGAGTGATAAGCATGGCACCCTGGGCCCTGATAGGGATCTGCCCGAAGAGATGACACAGTGCCATACTCACAGTCTAGATTCCTGTGGTAGGGCAAAGTCGATTTGCCTGCTGTTCTCATTCCACAAATTGAGAATCTTGAGTCTCCATGTTTAGAAGCTCCAAGCCATCACATCAGTCAAAGGAGCTAGTTAGTACTGGACAGGAGTTGGGATCCAGATTTGGGCAGCAAGGTTACTACTTGGGAATCCAGCTGCCCAGTGATCTTCTTCTGATTTACTCCCTGGCAGAGGAAGGGGCTTAGGGCCAGAGACACCTGGTGTCACTTTCTTCAGCTTCCAAGGGGCTTTTCATCTCCCTCAGCTGCTGCTCTCTACAGTGCCCCTCCCCCAATGCTAGTCTCATTTCTACCCAAGGACCTCTCTCTCTGAATCAGAGAATGAATTCAGGATCAGCCTAAGGGAGAGATGCTTTAAAACAAGAACATCCATCTGGCTCCCACGGAGAGATAAGGGCAGGGTGGGGGACGTGTGGGCTCATCCCATCAGTCCCTCTGCAGCAGGGACCCCTCCTCATCCCCAGGATCTCCATTGTTACACAAACGAAGTCCCTGGTACTAGGGTATATTGGATGCAAATTGAATTAAGTCTCCATCTGTTATTCATTGCAGAAATGGAACTCTTTTTTTTCTTTCCTTTTCTGATTTTTTTTTTTTACTGTCCATGTTTCATACTTGCTAATGAGTGGATCTAATAGCATTAGGACTATGGTCAGGAGGCAGCTCTGCTCAGCCTGAAGTCCCCATACACTCCTCACCATCCCAAGAGACACACTCCCCCCGCCTCCCCCCCCTGCACCCTCCTTTCGGATTCCTGCTGCCTCAGGCCTCCTAGAAAAAGTACCCAAGCTGTTGATTCAAAATAGATATTCATTTGCATGAAATTAGCATGTTGCTCATTTAATTCTTCATCCCATCCCCAGTCCCACCGATCCAGGTCCTGTCCAGGATACAGGCAGGTCTGGCTGGATACGGGGGGGGGGGGGTTGTAGTTTAGGCATTTCTTTAGGAGTACAGTTTTAGAGGACACAGGCAGGACAGTGCTGAGGGTAGCTCCACCATGGCAGAAGAAGCAGGGACGCTAGAGGCAGAACTTTCACCAAGGTTATTTCACCTGCTATTGGCCTCTCTCTCAGGGAAGCATGATTGACAGGGCAACAGCAGAGAAGGCAAGTAAGGCACTGTACAGTAGAAAGACAAAAGAGAAGGGAATCTCAGAAGGGAAAGAAGCCATTTGCCCCTGGGAGGCGGTCAGAAAAGGATTAGAGCATCAAAAGAAACAGAGAGAGCCAGAGGAAGGACGGGCCACCACCCTCTTACCTTCCCTTTTGGGACCCCTTTTAGGATTTTTATTATTGATGGCTTTTGGACCATGGGCCCTTAATAGGCTCCCTAAATTCATTCGCCAGCAGGTGGATTCCCTGGCATCCAAGCCCATTCAGGTCCATTATCACCAGCTTGATCTGGCTGATTGAGGGCTAGAAGAAGCCCCTTGAGAGCGAGCCTCCTATTGGAGCCACATAAAACCCAGAGATATGTGTGTCTGTCCATGACAGACATGGGTACCAGCAAAAGGGGTGCTAGGCAAAACACTGCAAGGAGAAGACCATGCATTCTGTCTCTGGGTCTCCTGAGGAACATGCCTGGTTGCATAGAGGTTGATGTCCAGAGGTATTAATATAAAAACCTAGACCCTCTCCTCCCCAAAAAGGCATCTATAACTTTGAAAAGAAAATTCTTCCACCAAGTTGGAATAAATTTCCCCCCACCAATTAAACTTGGGCGGATCGGGCCTCTGTTCCCCCCCACTGGTTAATGCCCGCTCATCTATCAGATGACCTTTAACTCGCCTCATTCTAATACTTAAAAGGGCGGACAGCGCAGCGGCTGAAAATCAAAACCTTCAACACAAACAACAAAAACCAAGATCATCTGTGGAGACAGTATTTCCATTTCCAAGAGACAGCTCAAATAACGATACTCAAGACAGCACATGGTCTGTACTCACTCATGGCCAGAATGCTTGGGATCTCTAGGTTTAAAAAGATCAGCACTTGGTTCTCTTTTGAGCAATGAACCCCAGAAGCCACTTTACTCAATTTATCACAAAGCAGAAATTGTGTGTATGTGTGCATGTGTGCATGTAAAAGAGATATTGTGTCTATGTGTGTGCTTGTACATGCATGTGGAAGTCAGAGGACAACCTGCCTCATTCCTGAGGTCTGTGTTTGTTTATAGTTTTTGTAAATGTTGTTTAAATGGGACATGTCCCCAATAAATTCACATCTTTGAACCCTTGTTCCCAGTTGGTGGCACTGTTTGGGAAGGTTATGAAACCTTGCAGAGATGCAGCCTTGCTGGAGGAATTATGTCACTGGAGGAGGGTTTGCAATTTGAGCCTTGTCTTGCTCTGCTTTGAGTTTGTAGTTGGATATTTGATATCTCAACTTCCTGATTTTTTAAAAAAATATATTTTATTTTATTTTTATGTTCATTGGTGTTTTTGCCATCGGTGTTGGGGCCCCTGAAACTGGGGTTAGAGACAAGTGTGAGATGTCCTGCGGGAACTGAACGTGGGTCCTTTGGAAGAGCAGTCAGTGCACTGAGTCATCTCTCCAGCCCCTCAGCTTCATGCTTTGGCCACCTGCTTGCTGCCGTGCCTCTCCCACCATTATGGATGCCCAGCAGGAACCTTTAGAACTGAAAACCAAAAGAAACTCTTTGTCACGTTGCTTCTGGTCATAGTATCTTATAGCAGCAATGGAAAAGTGACTAACACAGTAAGACATGATTTTTAAAATGATTTGGTACTTTCATACATGGATATTGTGAATTTTGATCATTTTTCTGTCTTTAATACCATTGTCATCCCTACACAGCTGGAACCCTTTTCTTCAGCAGGCCCTCTTCTACTTTCTACTTTCATGTCTTTTATGGGATATATGTATGTGCGTGTGTATGTATGTGTGTGTGTGAGAGAGAGAGTGCTGTCTCTATGTGCATTTATATAAGAAAAAAGGGCATTGACTCTAATTTTTACTACATCTTATTGGTTATATATGTATGTACATGCTGTGATACATGTGCAGAGGACAAAGAACAACTTTCCAGAAGTCAGTTCTATCCTTCTACTATGTATGTGGCTTCTGGAGACAGAACTCAGGTCATCAGCCTTGGCCACAGGCCTCTTAACCTACTGGGTCATCTCCCTGGCTTGAAATTGACTTTTAAATTAATCTTCGATGCTTCCATTGGTATTGTGGCAATTGGTACCCTATGATTATTTCTTTAAGACCATTTTATTTTGTGAAAACAAAATGCTATCAACTGGGGGAATTATAAAGAAGAGCTACATTGGGCTCACAGCATTGGAAACTGGGAAGTCCAAAAGTATGATACCAGCAACTGTCAAATGCTTCCTGTAGCATCCTAAGAAGGCAGAGGACAGCATGTGATAAGAACGTTACAAGAGGACAGAGCAGGTATTTCAGGCTTGGTCTGTGTTTTTCCTCATATAAGGCCACCAATCCCATCAAAAGAGGTCTCTTCCTTATGACTTCATGTGATTCTAAGCACATTCTAAAATCCCACATCCAAATACTATTAGCCCACCACATTAGAGATTTTAGTTTCAATCTTAGTTTTAGGGGAGAAGAGACACCAAGTTCATAAAAGTATCCCTGAGACTGCCGGTGTCCAATGCCGTCTCTTGGCAATACTCTCCAGTAGGATCAGCTAGCCCATTGGCACTTTATCCTATGTGTCCCTCATTTTTGCTTGACAAGCAGCAAAAATGTCCACCAGATTAACTTAAGTAGAAGGACAGAGGATAGTTAGAGAATGGAATGAAGAGGTAAACAATGGGCTTCAGGAAGGATAGGAAACAGAAGCCCACAGATTCGAAATAATCAGAACACCTGAATGGACAAGTGAATTGGGGTGAGTTGAGTTTGCTCTCTGCTCCCAAAGGCCTTGTCTGTCTGCAGGAGTTTCATCTGCCTGGAGAGGAGACAACACGATTTTTTTTTTCTTTTTCAAAGATGCTGTAGCCGCCATAGCTGTTTCTTCTGAGTATCTCAGGTTAGCATTGGCCCTGGAAATAATAACCTATCTTCTTAGGATGCTATCATTAACAAAAGACTCTGTTTCAAAGGTTGCTGATCATTTCCTGTAGCATTCTAGCCACAGTTCTGATCTCAAGAGAATGGCTAGTTTTTACCCTGACAAATAACATCATTCAGGCTTCACAGAGTTGGGGGTAAGGTGAGCGGAATGAGCAGGGCTCCAGAGGAACATCATCACAGCATCCCAAAGAATGGGAAGACTGTCCAGAGCAGACAACACCTGCAGGTATCCAGCAAACCTTATAAGCTGGGCGGGTGATGCATGATCTCTCTGACTCAGGGCTACTGTATTGCCCATGACTAGACGGACCCTTCCAGGTTGGATTCTATGTGTTGGGGCCCTCTAGAGTTGCACTGCAAAAAACTCTTTGTCAGAAAGAGAATTACAGACCAATCTCACTCATGAACATCGATGCAAAAATTCTCAATAAAATACTGGTAAACCGAATCCAAGAACACACCTAAAAAATCATCCATTATGATCAAGTAGGCTTCATCCTAGAGATGCAGGGCTGGTTCAACATACAAAAATCTATCAATGTAATCCATCATATAAATAAACTTAAAGAAAAAAAAGCATATCTATTTCATTAGATGCTGAAAAAGCATTTGACAAAATTCAACACTCCTTTATGATAAAGGTCTTAGAGAGATTAAGGATACAAGGATCATATCTAAATATAATAAAAGCAATATACAGCAAGCCAACGGCTAAAATCAAATTAAATGGAGAGAAACTCAAAGCCACCCCACTAAAATTAGGAACAAGACAAGGATGTCCACTCTCTCCATATCTCTTCAACATAGTGCTTGAAGTTCTAGCAATAGCAATAAGACAACATAAGGAGAGCAAGGGGATTCGAATTAGAAAGGAAGAAGTCAAACTTTTGTTATTTGGAGATGATATGATAGTATACATCAGTGACCCCAAAAACTCTACCAAAGAACTCCTACAGCTGATAGATACCTTCAGTGATGTGGCAGGATACAAGATCAACTCAAAAAAATCAGTAGTCCTCCTATACACAAAGGATAAAGAAGCAGAGAGGGAAATCAAAGAAACTTCACCTTTCATGATAGCCACAAATAGCATAAAGTATCTTGGGGTAACACTAAATAAGGAAGTGAAAGATCTATTCGACAAGAACTTTAAGGCTTTGAAGAAAGAAATTGAAGAAGACACCAGAAAATGGAAGGATCTCCCATGCTCTTGGATTGGTAGGATCAACATAGTAAAAATGGCAATCCTACCAAAGGCAATCTATAAATTCAACGCAATCCCCATCAAAATCCCAACAAAATTCTTCACAGACCTTGAGAGAACAATATTCAACTTTATATGGAAAAACAAAAAAACCCAGGATAGACAAAACAATCCTATACAATAAAGGAACTTCCGTAGACATTACCATCCCTGACTTCAAACTCTATTACAAGGCTACAGTAATGAAAACAGATTGGTATTGGCATAAAAACAGAGACATCGACCAATGGAATCAAATCGAAGACCCAGATATTAATCCAAAAACCTATGAACACCTGATTTTTGACAAAGGAGCTAAAATTATACAATGGAAGATAGAAAGCATCTTCAACAAATGGTACTGGCATAACTGGATCTCAACCTGTAGAAGAATGAAAATAGATCCATATCTATCACCATGCACAAAACTCAAGTCCAAATGGATTAAAGACCTCAATATAAATCCGACCACACTGAACCTGGTAGAAGAGAAAATGGGAAGTAGACTGCAACACATGGGCACAGGAGACCACTTCCTACCTATAACCCCAGTTGCACAGACAATGAGAGCAACAATGAATAAATGGGACCTCCTGATACTGAGAAGCTTCTGTAAAGCAAAGGACACAAGCCATTAAGACAAAAAGGCATCCAACTGAATGGGAGAAGATCTTCACCAACCCTACATCAGACAAAGGTCTGATCTCCAAAATATATAAAGAACTCAAGAAACTAGACATTACAATTCTAAATAACCCAATTAAAAAATGGGGTAATGATCTGAACAGAAAATTCTCAACAGAAGAAGTTCAAATGGCAAAAAGATACTTAAGGTCATGTTCAACCTCCTTAGCAATCAGGGAAATGGAAATCAAACCAACTTTGAGATACTATCTTACACCTGTCAGAATGGCTAAAATCAAAAACACCAATGATAGCCTATGCTGGAGAGGATGTGGAGTAAGGGGAACACTCATCCATTGTTGGTGGGAATGCAAACTTGTGCAACCACTTTGGAAATCAGTGTGGCGGTTTCTCAGGAAATTGGGAATCAACCTACCTCAAGATCCAGCAATACCACTCTTGGGAATATACCCAAGATATGCCCAATCATATTGTAAAAGCATTTGTACAACTATGTTCATAGCAGCATTATTTGTAATAGCCAGAACCTGGAAACAACCTAGATGCCCATCAATGGAAGAATGGATAAAGAAAGTGTGGAATATATACACATTAGAGTACTGCTCAGTGGTAAAAAAAAACAATGACATCTTGAATTTTGCATGCAAATGGATGGAAATAGAAAACACTATCCTGAGTGAGATAACCCAGACCCTAAAAGATGTATATGGTATGTACTCACTCATTAGTGGACTCTAGCCATAAACAAAGGACATTGAGCCTATAGTTCACAAGCCTAGAGAAGCCAAATAACAAGGTAAACCCAAAGGAAAAATATATATATAAATCCACCTGGAAATTGGAAGTAGACAAGAATGCCAGGCAAAAGTTGGGAGCATAGGGGTGGGGGTAGGGATAGGGGTGGGAGAAGGGGAGAGGGTTAAAGAGAAGATAGTAGGGAAGGATTGGGGAGAGCTTGGGGAAGTGGGAGGGTTGAGATGGAGGAAGGGCAGATATAGGAGCAGGGAAGAAGGTATCTACATTGAGGGAGCCATTTTAGGTGTGACAAGAGACTTGGCTCTAGAGGGGAACCCAGGTGTCCACAGGATGTCCCCAGCTAGGTCCTTGGGCAGCAGAGGAGAGGGTGCCTGAACTGGCCTTGTCCCATAATCACACTGATGATTATCTCGAATATCACCATACAATCTCTGTCCTGCAACGGATGGAAATAGAGACAGAGATCCACATCAGAGCACTGGACTGAGCTCCCAAGGTCCAGTGGAAGAGCAGAAGGAGGGAGAAGATGAGCAAGGAAGTCAGGACAGCGAGGGCTTGGTCCACCCACTGAGACAGTGTGCCTGATCTAATGGGAGCTCACCAAATCCAGCTGGACTGGGACTGAACGAGCGTGTGATCAAACAGGACTCTCTGATTGTGGCTGACAATGGGGGATGGCTGAGAAGCCATTGATAAAGGCACTGGGACTTGTTTCTACTGAATGTACTGGCTTTTTGGGACCCTAGTCTAGTCGGATGCACAGCTTCCTAGGCCTAGATGTAGGGGGGAGGGCCTTGGACTTCCCACAGGGCAGGGTATCCTGCCCTCTCTTAAGGCTGGAGGGGGTGGGAGGAGGATGAGTGGGGGAGGGAGCGGGAGGAGAATGGGATGAGGGGGGGAAGTAGAAATTTTTGAATGGAAAAATGAAAAAATAAATAATAATAATAAAAAAACAAAGAACCCTTTGTCTCCTGCCTCACCATCCTTCCTCCATTTCCTGGCCTACCGCTGTTACAGTCTCAGCAACATGACTGAAGCTATCGATCAGGACCCAGATGTTGGTTCTTCTTATCTTGATTACTTTCTGGTTTTGAGACAGGGTCTTACTGTAGCCTTGGTTGGCCTGGAACTCTCTATAGAGAGGAACCTGACTGGCCTTGAATTCACTGAGACTCTGTGCCTCTGCCTCCGAGGCAGAGGATTAACGGTGTGGGCTACCACCCCTGGCTCTCTTGCTTTCTTTTCATCAGACATCAGAAGGTCTAGGTGTGTCCCACTCGGGCAATCCCTGCTTTCCTCTCCCAGTTCTTCCCATCTGTATGGGAATGGTGGCGTTATGATCGCAGTCCCTGAATTAGTAAAAGACAAGACGAGTTCTGTTCTTCTCCCTGTTTGGCCTCACCTAAAGAGAAGCAGTGTGACTTTGACCTTGCTCCCTGCAGAAAAAAAAAATCCTTGAATTACAACCTAAGCTGCTTTGACCCCGTCCTGAGTCTGCCTTCCATTTAAGAGTCATCAAATTAGCTATGAGCAGCTGCATCTGAACCATCCAGGCAAACAGACCCAGTCACTGGTAGATTGACCCCAGCGTCAAACCTCTCTCCTGATAGAGGCCGGCAGGGCTTGGTCTCAGTCCATCACCACACGTTTTCCCTTAATTCCGGTCTGCCTTCCTCATGGCTCTCCCAAATATTAATCTTGCTATCAGCCTCTGTGTTTCTGCTCTTAGCTTGACCTTTAGACTTGACTCATGACACTGTTTTTGTGCTGACTTCCTTGGTATCTCTATAACTCTTCTGTGGCTCCTCTCTTCCTTCCTGGACTGCTGGACCTGTGATAGAATCCTAGATTTGTCATTGAAGGCAGGTAAATGTTTGCAGAGCTGAGAAAAAAATACATTAGGCAATAATGAAACAAAACCACTGGGGTTGTAGCTCACCTGGCAGAGTGCTGGTCTCGCATGCACAAAGCCTGAGTTCAAGTTCCAGCTCTAAACAAAAAGTAGGAAAGCAAGCAAGAGCATGGTGGCACATGCCTATGATCCCAGCATTCTGGAGGTTGAGGCAGGAGGATCTAAGTTCAAGTTCACCCTTAGCTATATAGCAAGCCCAAAGCAACCCTGGGCTAAATGAGACTTTGTTGAAAAGAATAAAAAGCGAAACAAAGATGTACTTTAACACAATTCAGTTTCACCAATATGTAAAGTATTACTGAGAAAACCACGATGGGACAGGGGATGGGGGATGTGTACCCTGAGTCACTTGGGATCAGATTGGTAGGATTTTGTGGGACGAGAGAGGGGGATATTACTGGGAGCAGGGAGAAAAGAAAGTGACTCTCACTGCAGGCTGTTCCTACCTCTCTTTAGTCAGCACCGTGGCCTATGCAGTGTAACCCTAGTGCTCAGCTTCCGTCACAGCATGGACCCAGCCACAGGAGAAGGGACAGAAGAGGAAAGAGCCATGCAGAGGAGAGGTCGAAACTGTCAGGCTATGGTGCTCTCGACCAGACCATGCTTCCAGGGTAATCTTAAGAGGGCTGGGTTCGTGACAGGGAAGAACTGAAAACACCTGGCTGTCATAGTTGAATTTTTTTTTTAATCCTTTCTAAAGTGCAGGTTGAAATCATTCCTTCCAACCATCCCACTCTGTGACAAAACAGAATTCTTCATCTACAGTGCCAGGGTACCACACAGAGATAGTGGACTTAGCTCACAAGAGCTCATGGATGCAGGGAGCCTGCATAGGCCCACATAGGCCTTCTGCATGTGTGTGACAATTGTGTAGCTTGGTATCTTATTAAGGCTTCTAACAGTGGTAGTGGAACCCCTCCCTGGCTCTTAACTGGTTTTTGGTAACCTGTTCTCCATGCTGTATTACCTCGCTCCACCTCGAAGTAAGGGAGGAGCTTGGTTCTGCCTCACCTTGATGCCCCATGCTTTGTGCAAGCCCATGGGAGACCTGCCCCTTTCTGAATGGAGATGGAGGAGGAGCAGATGGGGAGTCGGGGAGATGGGAAAGGGGAGGAAAGAGACTAGGGAGAGGAAACCCGTTGGTATGTAAAATAAATGAATCAAAATGTTGCTCTAAAAAAAATAACAACAACAACAAAAACAGTACCAGGGTGCCATCTTGAAAGTGGATACTGGGTCTGTATGTGCTGTCACCTTGGTCTTGAACTCCCTAGTCTCCATATAAATCACCTAGTTTAAGTTTTCTTCCTTCTAGTAGCACAGATAGATGGAAAACACCGGCTCAGGAAGAGTCATGTGATGACCCCTCACTCAGTACCGAACAACTTTGATGGAGGCAAAGTTAGACAAGAGGATGAGAAGACATGAAGGGGTGGGGCCACTCTGGAATTCAGTCCTTCCCCCACTGATATCCATTCAGGGTGACCCAAATGTCCTAAGGGTCTCAGCTGTTACCAAGCTCAGAATTCCCCAAGTGGCTATCCTAAGCTATGTTCCTCATACCAACAGGGCAGACCACAGCTGTTTTACCCTCAACATTTCCCAACTGGATCTACTCCCACAAACGTCTGTTACTGAGAGCGAGTCGTTGCCCACATAGAATTCCCCAAGCCAGGCACTTGAGTGTTAGCCCTGACTTCTTCCTTTAGCCTCTGGTATTTAGTCCACCTACTTAGGCTTGACA
Source organism: Ondatra zibethicus (assembly GCA_004026605.1). Classification (NCBI taxonomy): domain Eukaryota; kingdom Metazoa; phylum Chordata; class Mammalia; order Rodentia; family Cricetidae; genus Ondatra; species Ondatra zibethicus. The sequence goes on along the minus strand of PVIU01007195.1, from coordinate 71,545 downwards.
GTTCTATCTACTCAGTATTTATCAAAAGCATATCGCATGCTCATCCTTATTATTCTAGCTCACATTCAGGCCACTAGCGTCCTTATCTAAGGTGCTGTAACAACCTTTGGCTACCATTTATTTACCAGCTTCTACCCCTGCCCTGCCTGCTCAGGTTCATCTTTTATAACATGCCAGTACTTGGAAATACTATAATGGATCCAGAGATATTGCCAAAGGCAGGTAACCCAGCTACCCAGCAAGTCAAGGCAGGCAGATTGTAAGTTCAAGGCCTGTCAGAACTAGAAAGTGAATTCGAAGCCAACCTGGGCAACTTAGTGAGATCTTCTTTCAAGACAAAAGGTAAAGGCTAGAGACATAGACTGTGCTATAGAATACTTGCCTAGTGTGCAGAGGCTCTGGGTTCAGTTCCTAGAACTTCACATAGGAGCAAGGGGAGGAGGTGAGAGAAGAGAAGAGACGGCTACCATGGTCCCATTTGCCAAGGATTTTGTGACCTATCTTTGCCTGCTAATTCAGCTTTACTCCTTAATACAGCTTGTTCCAAGTCCATGTTCTTCTATCTATCCCTTGTCTGGCAAATGGAGGTAATAGAACACACCTCCTGCTTTTGTTAGAAGGATTTTTAAAAGGTGTTTATTTTATTATTGATTATGTGAGTGTGTGTGTGTATATCTATGCATATATATGTGTGTGTGTATGTGTACGAGGCTGGAGGATTCGGATACTCTACAGCTGTAGTTACAGGTGGTTGTTGGACTATCTGACATGGGTGCCAGGAATCCAACTCTGGTCCTCTTCAAGAGTAGTACGTGCCCTTAAGCACTGAGCCATCCATGCAGCCCAGATGACTGGAGGTTTACAAAAGGATTCACATGGCTCTATAGTTGGCATATTGTAAGTGCTCAAGAAAAAAACCCAAGTTGCCATCACTTCTCCACCCCACTCCTTTTTTCTTCCTCAGCCTTTGTAAAGCCCAAAGCCTGGGGCAGAGATATGATTAAGTTTGCTAATGGGAAACGAGTGATGCATTTTTAATATATTTTTAACCTAAAGATTCTCTGTATGTTACAGGGAACATTGAAAAGGAAAGGACTTCATTGCAATCCTAGTTGTTATTTTTTTCTTGCCTTTTCTAAGATTAAAGTGTCATACAAGACTCACAGCAACACTGGGCCATTGCCAGTGAGCCTGGACCCAAGAAGTGGTTGCTTCTCACTGCAAAGGGACAGCGCTCGTTAATGCTAATGGCCTTTGTGTGACTAATTAACAGCATCTCACATTCAATATTTACCCTTGTGTACTCTGAAATTCCACTTTCTCCTTGAGACACAAGCTGTTTCTCTACCTGACTCATGGCAAGGAAACCCTCTGTGCCAGATGCCAGCTTCCCTTCTGCTGGATGGAGGAGGGGGCTTCCCTCCAGGGGCCTGGAGAGGAGCCTGTGGTTTTTATTCCAGCCCCGGGTGGAGTGCACACTGATCCAAGTCCTCTTCCAAAGGAGATGCCATTTTCATGATTCAGTCAAGCGGCTGTCCGTCTCAAGGGCCATCCCAGCCACATGTGTGTTCACCCATTTCTTCTTTCCTCTGAAAGAGGTCATTCTCTGAGGTCAGTGCGTGAGAGAAGACGAATTGCCTAGAAAAGGCTTTTGGGCAGCTCATCTAGACATAGACTAGCTCACTATACATTCAATCATTGGAACTGTGCCTTTCTGTTAAGGGCTCTTCTCGGAACCTCCCAATCTTACATAGACCAACCTGCAGCAATAGCGATGCAATGTGGTAAAGAAGGTCTCCGGAGCTGACTATAAGGGAAGGCTACTCAGGTCAGATGAGGGGTACCAAGGAAAGCTTTAGAGAGGAACAATCAGTAAACTGGGAAATCTGAACAGATCCCTCTCTTATTAGAGAGGTCTGGTACCCCTAGCTCTCATTCCCTCTCTGAAACAACAGACTTTGAATTGAGGAAGAAGCTCAGTTCTGTTGTTGCATGAAGCAAAGCAGCCATGGATGCTGCCTCAGAGAGGTTGAATATGTTGACTAATGATGTGGGATTCCCCTCTGTATGCTATGAATACCACTGGTTAATAAAGAGCTGTTTTGGGCCTGTGATAGGGTAGAGCAGAGCTAGGTGGGGAAAACTAAACTTAATGCTGGGAGAAAGAGGGCAGAGTCAAAGAGAAGCCATGACACTGCCACCAGAGACAGAGATGCTGGAACCTTGCTGGTAGGCCACAAACCTCGTGGTAAAATATAAAATAATGGAAATGAGTTAAATTAAGATGTAAAAGCTAGCCAATAAGAAGTTAGAGCTCATAGGCCAAGCAGTGATTTAATTAATACAGTTTCTGTGTTATTTCAGGAGTCTGGGCAGCCGGGAAATAAATAAGCAGTCTCTTACTACAGACTAACACGTCAATCATTCCATTAGAAGGGATTTACTTGGCTATGATTGCCTTAGAGGCTTCCTTCTCAGCTCAGTGCAACATTCTTCCCATTCTCTGAGGTCCTTCCCAGCTCCCCACCTATTTCCTTGATCCATCAGCAGCAAATGCTGATTGCACAGTTGACCATAGGGCCAGAGATTTCATCATGCTTCAAGAGATGCTGGCCCCAGACCAATCCCTCAACCCTGTGAATGGGGTACTTGGCTGATGCCCAGCCTCTGAATGCATTGGAGTTCTTGCCTTGTCACCAGCCATGTTTGGGCCAAAACCATCCAGCAATCATGTGGGACATCAGGAAAGAGAGTCAGAGGACAGTGACTTGGTGGTCCCTGATTTAAGGCAAGAGCCCACTATGGGTCTCTGACTCTCAAGACAATGTTCCACTCAGAATCTCATGTAGTTTTCTGGCCTTTTGTGACCACAGTACAAACACCCACTTAAGGCCATCCCTCCTCTGCATATCTGTCAGAACCTGACCATTAAGACTGATGGATGACAGCTGATGCTTTAACCTCTACCTGAAGCAGTTGAGCTGTATGAAATACTAGTTAGGGAAGGGGGGCCCAGAATTCGCTATCACAGAATATGCCACTGAAGCCAACTTAGATACAACAAATGCAGAGGGATTTTGCTACTCTTGCTTCATCTGCCTAGGAGCAATGTATACATTTATCTTCCAGAAATGTACCTGAAAAACAACCTGAGAAATGGAGACAGGAAGTACTCTCAAGGTTCTGCAGAAACAAACCTCACTAAAGTAATCCTTATTTGCCACCAGTTTTACTTATTTTGTTGGATTTAGGAGCCCAATCTCCCCAGTTTCAGTAAGTATTACATAATATACCCCATACTACATGATATGTTACATAACTTTCTAGCAAGGGTAGATGACCACAGTGAAGTTACTTTTTCAGCATTCAGGAAAATACTGCTTTAATCAATGTCCCCCAGTCCTTGGATATTTAGTAACAACAGACTCCAGAGGTACACCTATCTTATTCCACCAAATCCCACTGATATGGAAGATTGTCAACCCTCTTTTTCTTACCTCTTTTTTAAATTACTTTTCTGTAATTAAACATCATGACCAACACAACTTATAGAAAGAAGGATTTATTTGGGCTTATAGTTATAGAGGAATAAGAGTCCATTGCTATCATGGCCAGACTTTCTACCAAAGTATCACAGGAATGGCCTGGAGCCCAGCTGCTGTTAACATCCTTGCTTTCCTCTGACACCTCTTAAGCTGGGCCTCCATAATCTACATAAATTTTAGCACTACTGTCTTCCAAGATCCCACCAGGATGGTCTGTTAAGCTCTGCTTACATTCAACCACTTTTTTACCTCTACATTCCTGCAAAAACAATATGGTCACGGTTTTTTGTTTTTGTTTTGTTTTTTATATCGACACCTCACTCCTGGTACCAACTTCGGATCAGTTACTTTTCTGTTGCTGTGAAAAAGCACCAAAAGCCAGGCTACATACAGAAGAAAGAGTTTTAGTTTATGACTCCAGAGGATTGAGTCCATAATGTCAAGGATGGCATGGAAGCAGGTGGCAAGCACAGCAGCAGGAACAGGAAGCTGGGAGCTTACATCTTGAGCCACAAGCATGAAGCAGAGAGAGAAGATTAGAAGAAGTGAGACTTTTTAATCTCAAAGCCCAGCTACAGTGATAAAATTCCTCCCACTAGGCAATGCCTCCCAAAACTCCCAAAAGGGCACCATCCACTAGGAACCAAATATTTAAATTCCCAAAACTATGGAGGGTCCTTTCTCATTCAAACCACCACATTAGATCCCTGTGAGTGAACTTGTGGAGGCATGCAGTGGCCACTCTAGGTGAGCAATCATACGCTCATGATATGATTTCTCTAGGGAGAAACTTGAAGCATACCTTCACACAGTTAAATGTTCAAAACCCTGCCATTAGGCACCTCAGAAGTAACCCTGGCTTCAATTCCTTTTCCTGTAAGTCAGCCCACCCCTTCCTGTTTTCTTGTCTCTTGCCTTATTTTATCTGCCCTCCTTCAGGTGTTCTATTAACCCCCAATCTAACCAGTCCTTGGGTACTCAAACTTGTCTGAGTTCCTTCATGTGCATGCAAATCACATGTATGAATAGCTGGGTTATTTCCTCCTGTTAATCTATCCTCCAGATGTTTAATTCACAAGCCTCAGGTCTTATACATAATAGGGAGAAGAATGGCCTTTGTCATTGGAAACCAATTCCAACAGTTGCTGTGCAGAGCCTGAATCCCAGGTTAATCTTCTATTCATATGACCTTATTGAGGGTTATTTTCACCTCTTTAGGCCCCAGTTTTATCCTGTGCTGGCTGCATTAATAATACACCTCAATAATTATTGTTCATAAATGAGATAGTAGAGAACTCAACAGAGAATGTGTACTGTATGAACCCAGAGTAACCATACCATTACTCTATGTACCTCTGCAGGATCCAACAGTCTGTATGCTGGAAAATTTCACTAATGACACAAATGGATTTATGGAGGAGAGGCAACTCCATGGAGTTGTTTTACTTTCAAAATTAGGGAAATAGATGCTGATCCCACTCTCGTATGTGAAAGGGTTGCAATGAATTTATTAGCTTTTGCTTTTCTTTCTTTCTTTCTTTCTTTCTTTCTTTCTTTCTTTCTTTCTTTCTTTCTTTCTTTCTTTTCCTTTTCTTTTCTTTTCTTCTTTCATTTTTGAGACAGGGTTTCTCTGTGTAACTGCCCTGGCTCTCCTGGATCTCACTCCCAAGACCAGGCTGGCCTCGAACTCACAGAGATCTGCCTGCCTCTGCCTCTTGAGTTCTAAAATTAAAGGCGTGCGCCATCACCACCCAGCCCCATTAGCTTTCTTGTCTGAATCACTAGAAATATGTTCCAAAGTTTTTTCCTCCGTTGGAAGCCTTGTTCTAAAGACTGATTCTCAGATCTTACCTCTAACTTGCACTAGATTCTGGGAGACATGCTTTAAACACTGACCCCCTTTCCAAGGCAATCCAGAGGTAACTGAAGTTTGAGATTCACAAAGAACAAGTTTCCCTGGCCAGAACCTGCTGGAATGCTGATCTCTGCAGATTCTGTGGACAAGGGCCACAGAGGCCACAGACCACGGCGCCCTGGTTTACCCTTTGCTCCCCAGCACCTCACCCACTCACAGCCGCTACTCCATAGATCTTGTTCCCAGCCTGGGTGGCATTTCTATAACGGCCCCTCATTTCCTGCCAAGAACAGTGTTGGCCTCGCTGATCCTGGCTCTCAGCCCAGTCGGGCTGTAGGTGGATCATTAGAGACCACTGGACCTTTTCTGGAGGACTCTGGGGCTGTGTTGTGGAGAGAGAGGCATGACCGGGCTGTGGGGAGGGGTATCATTTAAGAAGCTGTTGTTATCAAATCTGGGGAGCAGCCAGGAAGACAGTTCCTAGCCCAGACAGCCCCTCCTACCCGGCGCAAACCTCTGTTATTCATGCAAAGATAATTCAGTTAAGGGGAATGCAGCCAGGAGAAATGGAGTGATTCAGGGGCTGAGGCCATCTGAACTGGAGGCCTTTGTGCCTGAAACATTCTTATTAACCCAGATGCCTAAGCATTAAGCAGAGTTGGAGACTGGCTAAGGAGACACTGAAGAGTCGCCCATACAGGGTGTTGCTGAAAGGTGAGAGTTTAGAGGTAGACTTGGCCACTCAGCCTCTCTAAGGGTAATTCCCCCCCACCTTCAATCCTCAGTGAACTTACCTTTTCGCGGTTGTACAGACAGTTATCATCTGTCTATACAGTCATCCGGGGAAGAGATAGGCCAAGAAACTATAAAGTGTCACACAAGAAAAGTTTTTCTGGGATTTAATTTGAGCCATTGATCACCACCTCTCGTGGGAACAACTTATTTCTGTGTGAGCTGCTGTCTATAAAAGCAGGTAGCCTTACAAGGAAGATGACTACAGAGGTCCTCAAGGCCAAGTCAGAGGACCAGGGACACTTCCTATCCTCCCATCCCTACAACTGAGATTCAGCATCCTTGGGCAGCCTTTGGTGTCTCCAACCAGCCTCCAACTGGAATGGCTTATGTCCCCTTCGGTATGGTATTCTTGCTTAGCTGGAAGCTCCTGCTTTCATCCCTCTGCATCTTGGAATGAGAGGCTCTGGTTTAAAACAGACTGGTTGGCTCCTGGAAGGGAAAGGAGCTTGGAAGGGAGTTCCCTCTATTTGTCTCTGTCTGCTTCTTCTCCTGGCATGGGGAGGTATTTCTCTGCGAACCATTTGTCTCTCTCTCTCTCTCTCTCTCTCTCTCTCTCTCTCTCTCTATATATATATATATATATATATATATATATATATATATATATATATATATATATATAGCCTGCCTATTTGGTGTCAGATGAATGCACGTGCATTGGAGATGCCGAGACCATTGCTTGGATGCTTGCGACTACATTAGCAGGCTGGGATGAGAAAGCAGTTGGGACCCACCTCCTCCACAGGTGTCTGTTTTGGAGACCAGACACCTAGCAGCACAAGTCAAGGTGGTGTGGGTAGGGTGCCTTCCAAAGGACCGGGAGTGAGCTCTTCTGATAAACAGGCAGGCAACTGGCTAGCAATGAAGCAGTTAATGGCAGCCAAGCCTTCTTCCTCCCCCACCTCCCTTCTCTCACTGGACCCAGATGAAAAGCCAGTCAGTAAAATGACCCAGTGGAAGGAATCCAGAATCAACCACTCTGATCCCAGGGGGCATTTGTACTCTTCATGGCACAAATCAAATCACCCAGAGTGAGGACTGGCAGGCTGCAGAAGGCCCAAGGACAAGACAGCCCTCCGGCCCCTTCAGGCACAGCAGGGACCTGACCCAGGCCCAAACCTCAGCCCATGAGACCCACAGGAGAATGTGTTGGTTGTGACCTGCCTGGTTCCTGTGGGTCTGGAATCTCTGTGATTTCTCCCTGAGACTTTGTTAGCTCTCACTGAGAGGCCTCGCCTCTTGGGCTGTCTTCCCCTACTTTGCTACAGCGATGCATCCTCCTTCTTCACAGCTACATTGACCTTGACCCATGTGGGTGCCGTGCGGATGAGAGAGCAGGCAGAGAAGTCAGATTTGAACAGTAGTGGAAAAATCCAAATCCCAGGACTTGATAGAACCAAGACTCCTCCTCTCCTCCCAGGCAGCCTCAGCTATCTCTCCCTGCCCCCAGATCCTTCCTTCTAGGAGAGAATGCCCTGAGCCTCCTCGAGCACCCCACTGGCCCTTCTGCACAAGGCTTTGTCCTCTTGAAAGCTTGCAGATTTATAGTTCTCAGCTGCAAGCATTCCATCCCAACCACTCCTGCCCCTCACAGCCCTTGAACAGCCTCCTACACGTCCCTCTCTCAGCCTCCCTGAATTACAAGCAGTGGGGGGTGGGGCAGGAAGGGAAGGCTGACCTCTAAATAGAGAGAAGCTCAGCCTGAAGGAGTCTCTCCTCTCTCGGGTCACTCAGGCATCAGCTTCCCGGAACTTGAGTGTCTGTGACTTGCTGGTAGCTCAGAGACTGTCCATGGAAAATAAACACACAGGACTGCCCATTTCACCGTGGTTCTCTTTTGAGCAGTAGCTGTGCTTTTCTAGAATATTCTGTCTTGTAATGATTCTCATGTTAGCCTGCCATGAGAGACTTAGGAAACCCCACCTTCTTATATCAAACTAAGTACCTCCAGCCTGGGAATAATGTGAGCAAAGCCTAATAAAATTTCAATGATATCAGCAGGGTTTTGTTTGTTTGTTTGTTTGTATGGGAAGAGATAATGGCCACAGATGAAAATCTTGTATCAAAGAGAGAGCTTCAGACCCACCCTTGAGCTGTAAACCCTGAACCTTTCGTGAGGCATGGACCCTGGGCCAAAGGCCAACCTACACTTGAAGGATAACATAAGCTATCTCCATGACCACAGAGATTTCTCTGCAGATGTTAGAGAAGTTCTTTGGGAGCTAAAGCTATTGTCAAACTATGTGTTAGAGAACATTGAACGTGGAGAGCAAGTTGAGAACAAGCTGTAGGGCGATGAAGCCAAGATACAGTCTGGGAGCTGGCCCCATGCCTGGGAAGCAGCCTGTGTCCACAGGGCCAAGGGGCTAAAAGGGGCAGCCAGAGGTGGACCCGGAGAAAGACTCAGTTGGTGATCCCTGTAAGCAAGGAATGTGCCACCCCGCCAGGATATCTTGGTCTTCGCTCAGCTGAGTCAGGTGGAGTCTGGCCACCATTCTGGGGCATCCAACTGTGGCCATGCCTTTGCCTTCCCATCTGAATATGATGTCATTTTGAGCTCCACTTAAAGACGGTAGAAGTCTCAAGCACCGTCCCTGGACCCTTAGACAGTCGGTATCTCTGAGCAGGTTACCCTTTTTTTACGAGCCCCAACTAGCCTGTCAGAGCAACATCTCTAACAGGGTTTTGTGCAGAATTGTTCAAAGGGTCTGAAGGAGCCAATGAGGGACCCCTTATATGACCATAAGCACCAAATAGTAGTTATCTTAGCCAGTCATCATGACACTCATTTATTATGTGTAGGTTTACAAATAGTTCCAACAATGTGAGAATGATACTCACTCGCAGGGGGACACCATTCTTCTCCTTCAATAGCTCCCTTTCCCAGTTCGACTCTTCCGCCCTGCTCACCCCACCCCCTCTCTCACACAGGACTCAGGAAGCCTGAGCCACAGGTGGGCATGGCAGCAGATCCAGCTGTGAGACTGCAAAGAAGGCAGAGAACAGCAGTGTCACGGAGCCGCTCCCGAAAACGTTTGCTTAGATCCTGAAAGGAAAAGCGATGAATGTGAAATCCCATTTCGAGTCACTCATAGCTATACATCAGCTGCGCCTTAAAGACTGCAACTATTCTGGGGTCGGGGGAAATAAGTAATGTGCCGATTCAGGAGCCACTGCTATGAGGAAGAGAGATGAGACAAATCTTTCTCTCCTCATCACACAGCCAAGCCCAATTTACAGCTCATATTTCTGGCTGGAGCATGTGAGGAAAGCATAGCCCAGAAGGCACCGAGAGGAGGCCTGATGTGGGAAAGAGCCTTGCTGGAGCGAAGAGGAAAGAGGAAAATGGCTCATGCATCCATATTACAAGAGGGAGCTGTCGGGAGGGCAGCCAGTGGACCCTGGCAGGGGGAGACCTTCAGCTGGGCAACCAGGAGAGCTAAAAAGCACTTCAATTGAAAGAAAAATGTTCTTATCCACACAACTATTTTTCAGGATCAGGCAGAGGAATTGACAATGTTGATTCATTTAGCTCAGCAGTATTCAGGTCAAAATCAATCTTGTCAAAAATCCATCACACACACTCAATAAGTAAGAAAAGGGATACAGGCTCCAAGGGAATCAATCTCCAGCAGGGAGAGCTGAAAACAGATCTATCACTAGGAAGCTTGCGTTACTCAAAGTACTACCTCCTAAGTTTGACCTGGAACCTCAGCCAAGGTCATGGGCATCAGGCCCAGCTCCATGCAGCATTCAGAACTAAGATGGTCCAAGAGTAGGTGGCTGTGCCACTGTTGATCCCCTTGCAGCCAAAACTCTATCAAGCCTTGGAGCAGATTTATATGTGTACACTTTGCACAGGGTCTGCGTTCAGCTGGCTGATGTGGCCCTATGGAAGCCTGCAAGAACCACTGCCATTAGCTCTCCTGCTATCCTCGAATCAGTGTAGCTGCTTCCCATCTGTGGGGAAGAGAGATAATAGCCATTTAACAGCTTCCTCACTGGACATGAACGCTTCCTCTCCCCTGTGAGACAAGCTGAATGAATGGTCTCTACAAGTTCTCCAGCCACAGAACATCACAAAATACAGAAGCTGGAGTTCCCCCAGCCTCTTTGTCTCTAGATCAGAAGTTGGAATCCCCCAAAGGTAGCACAAGGCAAAGCTGACTTCCTCAGATTCATAGACACACATGAACGCATCAGAGAAAGTTCTTCGTCAGCCAGATGAGGGAGAGGGTGGTTCCATCATCACTATTCACTACAGGTTTAAGCCAATTATTTCATTTCTATCTGTCCCACTTCATATGCAAAGTGGAAATGATAACAGTGCATACATATGTTAGGATGTCTTAAGACTCACAGAGGCTACTTGTGAAAGAATAGCATATAGACCACACTAAGATAAAGCTCTTTGTAGACAAAGGTCCCTGTTGGCCACAACTTGTAACTTCTAGTTTCATCTTTCTCAATTTTTAAAGCATGTTCACATCATGCTTGCATGCAACCATTCACTCAGTATTTATTAACCACAGGCTTCTTTAGCTCTCTTGTAAATGCTGGAGGGGTAGTGAATACAGCCACAGGAAGACTGCCTTTAGCATAACAATTAACATCGCAAAAGTAATAAAAGGCCCGAGGAAGCCTTTGCAATAAAGGAATATGGGAGAAAATGAATGAGGTGCCCTAGGGAACTATTTGAATTGGGTCTCACAAAGCCCTCTCTGAATAGGGTACACTTGGGCTGAACCTGAAGTGGGAGGACTGCGTTAGAGCTCAAGGAAATTGAAGGAGTCGAAGGCACGGTGGAGGGTGGTGCAGATGGAGCAGGATAGAAGGGGCCACAGCAGTACACTGGTCTTTAGATGTGATGAGAAGTCACAATGGGAAGAAGCAATGTTATTTGATGATGTGTTTTGGAAATGTGGTACCTAGTGCTATTTGGAGTGGATCTAAACAGAGAAGAGTGGAAGGAAGCAAGTAAGCTTAGAGGCCTTAAAGAGTTGCAGGAGGGTGGTGGGAGTGTCATTCAAAGCAGAAAGAGTAGTGATGGGGAGTCAGTACCAGCGTCTAGGACACTGTTTTGGAGGCAGAGAAAACGGTACTTGTTGATGATATAGGGGCTCAAGGGTGAAAGAACGGATTCTTCTGAAGTCATATCTTCAACCACTGGCTACATGGGGATACTAACTGTAGTTTGGAGGAAGTTTGGGAGGAAGATGTTAGGATGAGGGAGTGCCACACAGAACTCTGCCAAGTTAAAATTAGACTAGAGGGGGCAGCCGGGTCTAAGAGCTTAGACTTGGAGCCATTGCATAATAGATGTTGACTTAAGGTAAAAGACTGGGATGCGCTAAGGACCAGGTGGGAGGAGAGGACAGAGCCCAGGGAGGAATCCGCAAGACCCAGAACCCTCTAAATGCCTGTGGGTGTGTAAATTTTGGTTGTACCTGTTTTATAGGAAAAGGGAGTTTGGTCCCCTGTAGACTGTAGCTGGAAGGGATTTGCTATTGCTAGATATTTCTAGAAGAGAGGTGGCACCCAGCTCTGGTCCTAGCAGTTTTGAGTATGCTGGAGCAGAGGAAGAGAGAAAATGGAAGCAGGGTGGATCTCTGCTCTGACTGTGATGTCATGTTACAAGAACCTAATGTGGCTCTCTACAGGGGCAACCTATATTTATGGCTTCCCATGCCAAGAAGGGCCATTAGCACAGATGCCCAAGAGCTTGAGTTCCAGAACTTCAGGATCTCAGCCTGATTCTGCCATAGCAATCTCTTCTCTGGTGACTCAGTGAAGTTCCCAAAGGTCTGCACTGCGCTCAGTCTTTTCATTCTGCCTGCCATCATCCTCAGAACCACACACAGTGGGGCAGCAACTCTTTCCAGTGCCTTCCAGGCCAAGGCACTATACACCCAAAGCTAGAGCACCAGGAGGTGCTGCTTACAGTTCTACACCATGGTGGGGTCCAAGGAAAAGCAAGAGCGTGACCCCCTTTCCTTTTTCATGTGCAGTTATCTTTGGCGGAGAAAAGCCCCATCTCAGAAACTCATCATACCTAGCCATACTCTTGAGTTCTTTCCTCGCTGCCAGACCACTGAATAACACTAGGAGCTATCTCATGGGTCACTAACACCAAGCACAAAGCCTGTGCCATACTGGGCATGTGATTAATTCATAGCTAATGCTGAACAGATGGATGAACAGCTAGAAGTAAGCTCAAGGGAAGGGACTACTAGAGAAGGCTTAAGAGAACATGGAAAGGCTTGTTGAAAGAAAGATGATTATAAGAGAGAGAGATGGTATGGTAGAGAACTGACCGATGGGGTCCCGGGTCAGGAATGAGGGGTGAGGTTGTACCCCACAATCTGTTCCACACACACCAACCTCAAGAACAATGCGATGTGAGGCCGGAAAGGAAGTGGGAGGAAATAGGTAATAAAGCTCAATTTCACAGCTGGGTGGGCTGGGGCTGTGCCCAGGGAATTCATTTCTGGGACAGCAAAGCAGTTTTAAGTTCCCGGCTCCCTGTCTGGTTCAATTCACCCAGTCAGGTGTCAGGATGGATCCAGTCTGGTAATCTAAGGTCTGGAGTCTACATCCCAGACTCCTTCACTGGCCTGCAGCCCACAAGCTGCTGCCAGGCCAGACTTAAACCTGGTCTCCAGAGCGCACACACACCACTGTAGCTGTTTTTTAAAACACAGAACATTAATAAAGATGAACACCATTTACAGTCTTCCTAAATGTCACCTACAGACCTCCCCTCTTCCTCCCTCTCTCCTAGCATTCTCCCTGCTCTCCTCCTGGAAAAGAACAAGCTGTGTAGCCCATCATCTTTCCTCAGCCTCCAAAGAGCTGGAATCCCAGGTACGCATCATCCAACCACCAGCTCTTTCGTTAGTCTTAAGTCACCAACCTTATTAGGTAAGTGAGGTGAGGGCTATTATTTTCACAGGGTCTAAGAAAGCTAAAGGTCTAAGCCAGGAAGCATTAGAACCAGGAGCCAGACGGCTATGTGACTTCAAGGCTTAAACTCCTTCCTCACTCTGACTCCTAGGATAAACAAAACTTCCATGTGTTATAGGAATTGGCAGGCAGGAGAGGACACCTGGCCACAGTTTACTAGGCAGAAGGCAAGTAGGCACCACGACATACATGATTAATGTGCCCCAGGTTGTCCTATGAGACATCTAGCCCCCATAGCAGGACCTTCCTCTGTGATCCTGGGGGTGGGGCCACTTCTCCTTCCCCGAGCCAGCATCTCTGGACAGCTGGGAATGAGAAAGTAGATAGACAGACTTCTCTCCAATCTGACCTGAAACAAAAGAACATCTCCCTCACTTACCTTTCTTCAAAAGATGGGAAATATTGGACATGGAATGGATCTGGAAATCCAGCTCCAGCTCAAGGGTGGAGAGATAATCAGATTCCAAACCTGTATCTGCCGCCATCTTAAGTGAGCTAGGCCATCAGAGAGTGGCCTCATAGCCTCTTCCCAACTCCAGGTCCCCAAGGTCCCTAAGTGATAAGTACTCCCAGCCCAGTTCTGGGCAGATCCACTGAGCATTTCCCATTCCCTTTATGCATTACTCTGTGTTCAGCAAAATGGCAATTGTGATTCCTGTCTATCATCTTACCTAGAACTTTCCATTTAGGCCTTGGGTTGACTTTTGACTGCTGATACTCTTTCTTCCAGGTAGCACACTTATCTTCAGGACATCTCCAAGGTTATAATGATTTCTGACCTAAACATCCTAACACTCACGCACAACCTGCTCTCTCCCCCGTGGATACAGTGCAGGGGGCATCTCCCTTCCAGAATCTGGAACCCAGATGAATGCTCCTGGAGCCCTAGGAACACCTGTGCCTGGGGCAAGCTCCCAGCCAGCGTGCTTTAGAATGAAAGGTCCAGAAAAATCTAGCAACGGCTAGCTCATGCCGACAGGTGTCCAACTCTAATTTGCATGGGTGGGGGTGTCACATAAAGGTCTCAGGTGACGCTTATGCCTCTGGGCCAGTTCCTACACTTTCGATAGCAAGGAGTTGAAGATTTAGTCCTTAGGGATATGGTTACTTGTTTATAAGATACCAAGAGCTAATGCTCTGCTTCCAGGATCAGCTCGGCAGACAGGGATGTCATCTCCAATGTCCAATATCTGCTCTACAAACCTCATCAGCCCAAGATGACTACCAAAGCTCCAAGCATCAGCTCTCACAAGAAAAAAGGATACAAGAGGAAAGAAAGGTACTTCCCTCCACTTTTAGGAACTAAAATTACTCTAAAGTCCCCAGTCTCTGACCTACATCTCATTGGCTAGAACTGTGCCCCATTGTCCATCCCTGGACCAGTCATTACTGGTTTAAGCCAATCATATTTTACTCTGTGGGACTAAGGACATTCTTATCCAAATTACAAAAAGCTCCCTTAGCAAACAAGAAGGGGAACAGGTAAGATATAGCAGTCACAGTGGCTTCCCAGGTAGGCACCAACCATCTTTCAGGCCTCTGGCTCATTTTGTTCTCCTCTAGGGAGAAGACTTCAGTAGAAAGGAAGAGTGAGAAGACCAGTAGAAAGTAAAGAAGCAACATCATGGGTTAGGAGAAAGGGAGATGGCTCAGTTGCTAAGGTACTTGCCTTGCAATGGGGAAGCCCCGAGTTTGATGTCCAGGATCTATGTGAAAATTGCTGAGCACAGTAATGTGTGCTTATGATGCTTAGAGGGAGGGGCAGACTGATTCCTGTGACTTGCTGATCAAGAAGCCTTATCTACTCAGTGAGTTGTAGGCCAGAGAGAGACTGTCTGCATAAAAAGGTGGGACCAGCAAGATGGCTTAGCACAATGCTCTTGCCATTGCAAGCCTAATGATATGAGTTTGATCTCCAGAATCCACAGAGAGCTTCAAAGAGAGAATGGACTTCACAAGTTGTCCCCGACTTCAATATGAGCGCCATGCACACCGTGACACATGCAACCCTCCCCCACACCAAACACAGATAACAATAATAATTAATAAGTAAAATGTTAAAGTGGGTATCACCTGAGGAATAACACCCGAAATTGTCCTCTGATCTTCACATGTACTTGCGTGTTCATATGCACACACATATATGGGTGAGCACACATACATTTGCACACGCACTCATACACATACATTCATGCACACACATACAAAAGGATTTAGGGGATTGAGGAGGTCTGGAGGAAAGACATCAGCATCAGGCCCCCCTGGGGTCATTCATCAGTGGAAGGGAGCTATTCTTTGTGGCGGTTTCATTCAGAGGTAGGTCTAGGAGCAGCTGTGCAAATGCATGGGGTAGCCTTCACTACACAGCAAACTGTCTCAGAACTCACAAATTTTGGTGGGTACCAACTGGCACCGCTCTTAGGCCTGTGGCATGGGTATAACCATGAAAACGGGAAAAAGTACCCTACTTCCACCCTTTCTCCCTAGCCAGATGACCTCGCAGACTCTGGCGAGAAGGCTCCCTGCTCCTGCCTTGGTCTCCTCTGTCCCTCTTTGTTGATTGTAACTGCCTGGAGATCAGCTGATGCTGCTGGCAGGGCTGAGTGAGCTGGCATGATGCTTCTGCCACAGGAGAAAGGGACACTTGTTGTGGAGGAAGGATTCCTGGTTCTCAGTGGTGAGAAGTCAGAGGCCAGAGGGCACTCTGGGGACACCATGTCCTCTGCTGAAAGCCCAGAGCTGCTGTGGCTAAGTCCTCGTATGTGCTGCTCCTTTCTCTAGGCTCCCTCTTCTCCTCTCAATCTGATTTCTTCTCCAGTATCACTTCCTATCCCCACCCCCCAAGTCTAAAACAACCTGCTTGCCCTAGGCTCACACACCTCTTACTCTCTGACAGCCACTAATTATTCCCGATGGGAGCAGTCACTACAATTTTCAATGACATGCTGGTTTGTTGTCTCTGAGTCTGAAGCTAGGTGAGGGCAGGAGTCATTCCTATCACATTCTCGCATGCTCAGCCCAGGGAGCGGCATGCAGTGTTCACATGGTAAATGATCGTCGAACACATGAAAACATGAATGACCAGATATGGACTGAAACTCTTTTCTGTCTCAGGGACCAGAGAGCCAGAGTAAGCGAAACGAAGCAAAGGAAATAAGCATGGCTGTGACTTCTAGATGCACTGGTGAAATGCATTGATCAGTTAGAGCTAGTGTTCTGGCTGAGGCAAGAGGAAGCTCTGCTGATTTAGTTAGGTGTCAACTTGCCTGGGTTAAGGGACAGCCGAAAATCTGGTCAAACATTATTTCTGGGTGTTGCCAAGAATGTGTAGGGAAGAAACTGACATTTGAATCAGTTGAATGAAAGAGAAGACTGTGGCCCAAGTGCATTGAAGAAGCCAAGGAAGGGCAGAGACACCCATCTTCACCTGCCTCTGAGAGCAGAATTTGGCTTCTCTAACCTTTGGACTCTAGACTCGAATCTGAAGTCTCCTGAGTTCTTGGGGTTTTAGCCTCAGACTAAAATCAAATCATTTGCACTCCTAGGTTCTGAAGTCTTCAGACATGGGCTGAACTCTGTTGGTTGTTCAGCTTTTAGAAGGTCTTTTTTGAGACTTAGCCCTGACAACCTCATGGTCCAGTTCCTTAATAAGTCTCTACTTTTTATTTATGCATGCATACATGAATATATCTGTTTATCTATCCCTGCCATATATACATACATATACATATATATCGGATACATACATACATGTGTATGTTATATAACACATTTTCCACTCACTTATCCATCATCCAATTATCTATCTATTCATCTGTTGTAGGAGGCCACTTGTTCATTTCCCAGCTGCTCAGACTCCCGAAATAATCACACAGAAACTGTATTAATTAAATCACTACTTGGCCTATTAGCTCTAACTTCTTATTGGCAAGCTTTTACCTCTTAATTTAACCCATTTCCATTATTTTATATTTACCACGAGGCTCATGGCCTACTGACAAGGTTCTAGCATGTCTATCTCCAGTGGCGGCTCCATGGCTTCTTTCCTGACTGCGCCTTCCTTCTACTAGCAGTCAGTTTAGTTTTCCCTGCCTAGCTCTGTTCTACCCTATCAGGCAAGCCAGTTTCTTTATTAACCAATGGTATTCACAGCATACAGAGGGGAATCCCGCATCACATTCATCTATCATCCATCAGTACATCCAATGTACATACATACATACATATATTCATACATGCATGCATGCATTCATCCATCTATTCATTCTATTGGTTGTGTCCTGCCCAATAAAGAGGTTCACCATACAACCATGTTTACATCCAACATCCATCCATCCATCCATCCATCCACCCATCCTATGGGCTGTGCCCCACCCAATACAGAGGCTCACCAACCTGAGCCCTAAAGTTGCCACTTTCCTAAGAAGACACCTAACCCTAAGATTCCCACTAACACCTTCTTCTTATATAGCAATAATGAATTGCCCCTTGGTGAGCTCCTCTGATCCCTGCTGTTCCAGTTTCTGAGTTTAGAAACCCCATCACTTTTGGTGCTATGGGGGCAGGGAGAGGCTGAGAGCCTGGGCTATGGGTTCCAGTCCACTGGGCCATGTGATGGGTGGGAAATTGACTGGAATGAGGAAACCATGACCCAGAACAGCAAATGCATTCCTTGGAAAGCCCAAACTTTAATAGCAGGGTGGAGCTGAGAGAAACACCAATTGCTCACACCTGGCTGGAACCTCACTTTAGCTGTCATTGCAGCAGCTTGAAGAGGTTCTGGGTGCATCTTGGCTGGTCCTGATGGCGACAGAAATAACCACCCATGCTAGTGATCCCACAGGAGACGGATCAAGCAATGAGTCTCAGAAAAGCAGAGCCAGTCAGCCCCATCCAGCCCCATCCCTCATCACCATGGACAGTGTGCAACAAAAGTCACCAACAACGTCTCTCACAGCACCGTGGTATCAGCCAGGCCAACAAGCTTGCTAGAGTTAGCATCTTAAATGCCCCTCAAAGGCCAGCCTGCTAAAGGCGTGGTCTCAAAGGTGGTGCTTGGGAGACGGCGCAGCTTTTAAGAAGTAGAGCCTTGTGAAAGGCTTTGCAGGTTGCTGGAATTGTGAAAGGGGAAGCTCCTGCCTCACGCTTCTTTGCTGCCTGTCTGTGAGGAGAATCATTTTGCTCTCCCATGAGCTCTCTGCCATTGCCACGTGGCACCAAAGACCTAAAAGCGATGGATTCACCTGAGCTGGGGCCAAGGACTCTAAACCCACAGTCTAAAGGAAACCTGTTCTCTCTTTTGCTTTTTAATTTTCTTCTATTTGTGTGTGTGCATGCATGCGTGCATGCGCATGTGTGTGTTAGTGTGTGTTGGTGTACATATTGAACATCCCTCCCACAGGCAAGTTACAAGGACTGACAGGTATGGTGGTTTGTGTAAACAGCCAAAATACACGAGGTACAACTGAAAGCTGCTTCTGGAGGTCCTCTCGTTTGACTTTCACTGGCTCATTCATTTAGTCCATGAATCCGTATGAGTGCGTGCTTTACCCCAGCACTGTGCTAGCCTTTGGATTTCAGTGGCTAAACAAACACCATCCAGTCTCCGTCTGTACAGTGATCTACAGACACTCAGAACTTAGTCTGGTATTCCCTAACAGAAATGATGGCAAGTGTTGGGTAAGTGATAATGTTTCCCAGATATCAGCCACGTGGGCTTTCCTGAAGACACGAGAAGCAGACTGCAGGGGAAAGAGACTGTATTCTACAGAGCAGGAATAGTATGTGCTAAGACCCTGAGGTTGGAAGGAAAGGAAAGTCAGTGTACCTAAAGCAGAGATAAATGGGAATTTGATGGCTCTGGGTAGAGAGTTGGGGAAGGTAGGCCCAGATCGTATGCTTCAATCTAAAATGAGGGAAGTACAGCCCAACCAATTCTATATTCTGGAAATACAGAATCCACGAGGTCCCCTGGTGCACTAAGGGCTCTGGACAATCATCCTTAGGGAGCCATGTAAGGTCTAAGACTGTTTTTTGCTGGTCTCAGTCTAGCCACGCCTTCCTGGGATAAAATACAGCATAGTCCCAAGGGGAAATCCCAGATAGCAATGTAAAATGAACAAACCACAGCTCCATGCAGGATAACATACAGACCTTGAAAACAGTGTTCCAGGCTAAATATGTCAGCCAGAGGACAAATTTTGAATATATGTCATTCGCTTATATAAAACATTTAGAATAAAAAATTTCAGAGACCATGTAGTTTGATTTATGTTATTTTAGGTCATTGTTGTCTATCCACTTCCTCCAAGGTCGAAACATCCCATTGTGGAAAGCTCCTTAGGCTGGAAGGTAAACAACTCAAAATAGCTGCACGAAGTCCCTCAAACTGACCAGATTCTCTAGGCCCCTTCATCCCAAGAGTAAACAAGACAAGTTGTTGAGAGTCACTCTCAACAAACCAAGCTGTAAAGAAGACTATGAGACCAGAGCAGCTGCCGGGAAGATGCGGAGACCAACAGAGCTATCTGAAAGAGGTTTAGGCCAGCTGAGCCACCTGGAAAGGACACTCTCCAGGCTGTTGAGCCACCTGCAGGCTGTGCAGTGTGCTTTGGGTTCCCATCTTCGTGAGCTGCCACCCCTGCTGAGGTGAGCTTTGGCAATGCAGCTGTCTTTGGGGGCATTTCTGCTCCTGTAAGGAGATGGCTCAGCATCTTCCAAAGGTCCCGAGTTCAATTCCCAGCCACCACATAGTGGCTCACAATTATCTGCAAGGAGATCTGGTGTCCTCTTGAGGGAGAGACCTGGTCAGTCATTCTTATCAGCTTAGACCATGAAACCCAATATGGACAAGATCAACAGAACCACTATATACAGACTGTCCGTGCATGCTTCAGCACTGCCAGGGCATAAATTTCATTCAAATTTCATTTTTCATTCAAGTAACCCCTTACCCATACTCCTGTAAGTAGCCCCAATATAACTCATTGGTTCAGAAAGTTGGACTTTGGTGGCATCCATACTTTGGTCTGTCATAGGCTTCCTATCTAGGATGAGTAGACACGTGGAGAGCAGCATTTCCCCAGGAAATGTTCTGTCACACGATAGTCATGTTTATTCCTCCCTTTTCTTCTTTGTGCTTTCTTCCTTCTCTTCTCTCCTCTGTGCTCCCTCACCTGTGGTCCTTTCCTTCCTTTAGCTCCTCTTTGCTTTCTCTCCAGGACTTTTCTCCTGCTGTTTTCTTCCCTCCATATTTACATTTATCCTCCCTCCCTCCCTTCCTCTCTCCCTCCCTTTCTCCCTTCTTCCTCTCTCTTCTTTCTTTCTTTCTTTCTTTCTTTCTTTCTTTCTTTCTTTCTGTTGATTTCTTTTCTTTTTCCTTCTTTTTTTCAAGGCAGGGTTTCTCTGTGTAGCCCTGGCTATCCTGAAGCTCATTCTGTAGACCAGGCTGACTTCAAACTCAGACCTCTATACCTGCCTCTGCCTTTCGAGTGCTGGGATTTAAGGTGTGTATCACTACCTCCCTGGTGCTGATGTCTTTTTAGTGGTAAATTGATTTCTGTCCTATGTGAATATGGTTGATTTACTGTACATTAATTATTGCCTGTGGCTAACTTTTGTGTGTTTCAGCAAATCCCTTTCTATGCCAGGATCATGGGAACAGGCTTCTATGTTGTCCTCTAAAACCTTAGTTGCTTCAGCTAAAGCTGTCCCTCCCTCTCTGATTGGTTTTGATTCTAGAGCGGGTTGGAATATAAGCCTCATCTCCTCTACACATCCAGTTACCATTAGTGGAATGTTATCTCTACCCCCTGTGCAACAAGGCACTTTTGCCCAACACATCAGAGAACAGTATACATGGAAATCTGTTTCAAGACTCTGCCCATTGGGTTCTTTTGAATTCCTTGGTTTTCCTTCATCGATGACATAGTTCAGTAATTACTTTTATAACAAGCCTTCCTAAGCAATCTTTCCTTCTACTTCTATTGTGATCTTCAAGGCTGTGCTAGCTATTTTTCAATTTATACATTTCCACATAAATAGCAATAAGTCTTTTGGTTTCTGCATGCAAAGTGTTGCTGGCGTCTTCCCTGGCATCTCACTGAATCTTCAGAGCACTTTAAGACAAACTGGTTATCAAGTATCTGTAAACCGCAATATCAAATATGAGAACATGAGACACTTTCCATTTACTTATTTTTCTTTTTTTCCTTTCAGTAATGTGCAGTTTCCTTTATTTAATTTAACTTGTCTAAAGTTATTTGATAGGCTTTAATATTAGTTACTTGAGAATTTCTTGCAGTGTGTTTTGCTCATATTCGCCTCCTTCTTCAGTTTCTTTTAGGCCCATCCTCCCTTCCTTCACCACCCACTCAATTTCATGTCTTCTTATTTTTTTTAAATAAAAAAATTAGAACAATTTATGCTGCCCATATACTCTTGGATGTGTGCCCTTCCACTGGAGCATGGTTAACCTGTAGTGGCCATGCTCTCTTTCCACCTGCCCCCAGCCAGTATCAATTGCCAATAGCTCCTTAGCTAGGAATGCAATCTTGTGGTCCCCTCCCCTCCTACTATAGCTCTGCTAAATGGAAACAGTATTCAACTAATTCCTAGTGACTTATTACTGTGCCTGCAAATTAGGCATCTCTCATCCCTCATCAGAGAAGCGCCTTTTTGCAGTAGATGGAGATGGTCATCAACCAAATACTTACAGCTTGTTAAGGTGCAAAGAATAAGAGGCTGAAGAATGTTCGGCTCTAAATGGGATGCCTGCATCACACTCCCCTCCCTACGGCCCAGGCATTATCCTAGAAGAGAGAGAGAGTGGAAAAAATTGCAAGAGCCAGCGATGGTGGATGACTGAGTACACAGCAACTGCGTTTTCTGGACCCAGCAAGTCAGTTGCACCTACGAACTCACAGCGTCTGTTGACAGCATGCACAAAACCCATGCCAGCTCCAGCCACACAAAATCCCAGCATTATTTGATAGTTTTAATAGTAATATAACTAATAATGTCTCTTTATTTCTTCCTTTCTTTTCTTTTTTGCTAAGTCAGGGTTTCACTTCACTGTCTCTCTCAGAATGGCCTGGAATTTACAGTCCTCCTGCCTCCGTCTTCTAAGTGCTGGCCTATAATGGCCTTTCTTAATTGTCATTTTCTTATTGCTTTCTCTCAGTCAGAGGAAATGCTAAGGCAGTGCTAAAATGTCTCTGGTCCCAATAACCTGTTTGTGTACACTTTGTATAGCACATATAGCAATATAGCAATCATGTCATTTGCATACAGTGGCAGATTTTGTTCTTTTCCAATGCATACACTTTTTATTTATTCTATGGCTGAATTGCACTCTTACTAGTGCTTCCAATTCAGTGTTGAGAAGAACTCACGACAAGCGTTTTGTTCTCTTTTAACTCATTATTATTATTTACTTATTTATTTTTCATTAAGTAGGATTATTTTTGTCAGCTCTCAATTTCTCCCTAATTTTTAAAAACCATATAGTTTTAAAGTGTATAAATATTGAGATTATAGATGAATTTTTACTCCATGATTCTGCGAACATAAAGAGTCAGGTTATTTGATTTTTTAAAAAAAGATATTTATTTATTTGTTTTATATGAGTGCTTTGTTTTCATACATATCAGAAGAGGGAATCAGATCCCATTACAGATGGTTGTGAGCCACCACATGGTTGCTGGGAATTGAACTCAGGACCTCTGGAAGAGCAGCCAGTGCTCTTAACCACTGAGCCATCTCTGCAGCCTGCTATTTGATTTTCTAATGTTAACTTTTTCTTGAATTCCTGACATAAGCCCAAATGGCCATGATATGTTATTCTTTATATGAATGAATTGAGTTTTCCACGTTTTAAAATTTGAGCTCTATTTTCAAGAGCAGTGTTAGCATGTAATTTTTCCTTTCTCGTAATGTCAAGTTGCTATTAAGATTATGCTGGCTTCAGAAAATTTAGCTGACTGTTTTTCTATTTTCTGAAAGAGTGCATTCAAGATTGGCAACTTAAATCTTTTTCCTTAAAATTGTATGAGAACTTACTAGTGAAGTCACCTGAACCCAGAATTTTCTCCTAGGTTTGAGATAAGGATTCATTTCTTGAACTGTTTGAAACTGTTCAGATTTTGATTTTCTTTTTATGGCAGCATAAAATGTGTTCTATGTCTTCCTTGAAATTTATTTGTCTTATTAATAATTTAAATTTGCTAACTCAGGATGAGACCATTTATGACATCACCTCCAGTTTCTGTAGCTGTCCATAATGGTGACTCCTGCTTTAGTCTTGACAGAAGTTGCGTCTCGTGTTTTGATCAACCCACCTAGAGTTTGACAAAATTCATTGGGGTTTTCAAACAACCAAAGCTTAGCTTTCTTTAAAAATATTTATTTTTTTTATCGATGTGTGTGTTTCTGTGTCTTCTGTGAGTGCATGTGGAGGGTGTGCAGATCCCATGGAGGCGGAGGAGAGCATCATCTTCTCTGGTGCGGGAGCTACAGACTGTTGTGAGCTACTCGGCACGGGTGCTGGGAATGAACCCAGGTTTTCTGGAAGAGCAGCCAGAGTTCCTAACTGCTCAGCTGTCACTCCAGCCCTGTGTCTTTTCTTCAGTGTACATTTATTTTCTATTTATTGACTTCTGCTCTTGCTATTTTCTCACTGATTTTTCCTTGAGGTTAACTGTTGTTCCTTGCCCAATGTTTTGAAAGGGATACATAGACACTTGATTGTCACCTTTTCATTTCTAATACAAAATCCTTTAAAACTTCAAATAGTATCTCTTTAGGAATTTAACCCTTCATGTACTTATTGCTATGGGTATTCTCAAATCCTTCTAAGTAGTAATTTTGTAAATTTGCCCAGCTTTTATACTTCTTCTATGTGTAATAACATTATAACCCAAACATCAACATAGATCTAAAAAACCATGATCAAAATGGAAAGAAATAAGAATAATTTAGGTAGTGGATGGCATAACAAAGTTTTCAACTTAATGAACTTTGTTCTATAAAATATGACCACTAGAGAATTTTTGATGAGAGAATCCAATCTGTATTTTAGAATTTTGATCAGTAGTATAATTAACATTTATGAATAGCTCCTGTGTTAGGAGGCAGAGGGGTTAGATATTTGCAGTGAAATCAAATTGTCTAGGTTTGAGCATCAGCCCTGATACTTATTAACTATGTGACCTTGGATAAACTTCTCCAGTCTTCATCATTTGCAAAATAAGTATAATGACGACAGCTAACTCATGAGGTTATTGCACTAGAGTTGAATGAGATTGTGTCTACCATTTCTAAGACACTGCCTAGAACATGGTAACACTAGTCAACACTTACTGATCTTTATTATGATTAATTTCATCTTAGATACAGAAAAAGACTCCAAGACATAAAGTAACCTGGCCAAATTCCCCCTGCCTGTGCTACAACTGGGAGGCAGATTTAGATATCTCCAAGCCCAATGGCTCAAGCTGAGTGAATGCAGCATGAATAGGTAGGAGGGGAAGCATAGCAAGGTGCCTCACGCAATACCCGGAATAAAGCCCCAGGGACCTAAATTTGAGTGATGACAGTGTAAAGAAGGCAGGAAGGAGGAAATCTGAGAGTCATGACAAAGCAAATAAAGAACTTAATGACTAACTGGCTGTGGGACAGGAGTGGCGGGGGAGGGGAGGAAGGAGTAATAGCTGAGTCACAGTGCCAGATTGGGTTTCCATGAAATAATAGACAGAAATAGGAGAACCAAGAGAGGAAGTGAGTGTTCAGGGGAGATGCTGTGCTTGGCTTCAGACACATCAGGAGAGAGCAACTGAATGCCTATTCAGAGCTCTGGACTGTAGGCTGTAGAGAGCATCTTTGGAGAGGAGGTAGTTAAAGCTTTAGCAGTATGTATGATCCCTAAGTGAGAGAATAAAGAGACAGGAACAAAGCCCCAAGGACTGAACCTTGGGACTGAGCCAAAACTTATTTATGGATGTTCTAGAAAGGAATAAATAGGCATGTAGATAAGGGAACTGGTGAATGTAATCTACTCAGACTTTCAATAAGCCTTTGGCAAGATTCCATTTCAAAGACTATAAGAAATCAGGGCATCATGGGCACAAGGGGAACACGGCTTTGTTAGAAGCAAGGAATGGGCCCAGGAAAGAATAGGTGAGAGTAAATGGATGATCATTTCTCCAAGGAGATAAGGATAAAGGATCAGTGCTAGGTCTTTACATGATCTTGATAAGGGCATTTCCAATAAATTCTCCACGTTTCTAGTTGACTTTAAATTATTTCCAGAAGCCAAGTACAAAGCTTAAGATACTAGACTGTAGAGAGATTTTGAGTGCCTGTGTGGATGGTGAAGTCAAACTGACCCACAGGAATGCCGCTCCCATCAGTTTGCCTCTCCCAGTATCTGAGGCCTGAGCTGCCAGCTTAGTCATGACTTCAGGGCTAAGTCCATCTGCAGTCTAATCCAACCTCCTTATTTTCTGCATCAAGTCATCCCTTGTCCAGGGATCTAATGGCCATCAGCTTTAGGATATGGATCAACACCACCCAGCAACTACATAATAACACCCACTTTGAGTTTAGTGTCATGTAAGTATGAGTATAGTCTCAGTCCTCAAGTGGTTCAAAGTTGAGAGTTCTTGCCCTTATCAATTTCCAGAATACGGCTGCATACAGGCCAGGTTACTTGTCTTGTTCTTATGAATTGCAGAAATGGTGGGAGTCAAATGTTTCTTTGATCTCCTATGTGTTGCAGCCTGTAAGAATTGGAGCCATGATCTAGCTTTAGTGAAAGTTTCACTTCTGAGTCTAGACATTTAAGATCAGCTCCATCTCTCAATTCCTTTGTAACCTTCAGAAATGGTCAGCAAGCCCTCTCTGGGCTTCACAATAGAGAAGTATGCTGAGTGTGGCCTGGGTGACATGCAGCTGGCCTGCTTCATAACCAACTCAATCCATCTATACCATCAGGCACACTATTGTTTTCCAGGATCTCGAATCTTCTGGATAAGGTCATGGAGAACTGGGTCACCCCTCATCTCTCCCTGCCTCCTGTCACCTTCACCCTGCCCCCTTCTTCCCTCCTGTCTGTTGTTTCTGCTTTTAGACTCACTCCTTGTCTAACCCCCTGGATTTCCATGATGCAGACTAAGGGCTTTGGCTTTCTGGCTTCTAGCACAGTCAGCTTTCTCCTTGTGTTCCCATGATCACCTGATTTGGTGTCTCAGCATCCAAGTCCCAAACTCCTGGGAGAGAATCAGGTTACTCAACTCTGTGGACATCAACTCTAGCCAGGGTGAGCTCAGTCATGCAGCATAGCAAGCCATAGAGGTTGTGAATGGGCTGTTTCTCTGACAAGGAGGACGGCTAGGGAGGCTGTCGTAAGAAGGCCACTTGGTGGTTCCGGCTGCTCGGCACCTCAGACCTGAAATAATCACACAGGAACCTTATTATTTAAATCATTGCTTGGCCCATTAGCTCTAGCTTCTTATTTTCTAACTCTTACATCTTAATTTAGCTGATCTCCATTAATCTGTGCATCACCACAAGGCTGTGGCCTACCAGCGACGTTTCAGCACGTTTGTCTCTGGCAGCAGCTCCATGACGTCTCTCTAACTCTTCCTTCCTTCTCCCAGCATTCAGTTTAGTTTTCCCTGCCTAGCTCTATTTCCTGTGCAGGCCCAAGACAGGTTCTTTATTAACCAATGTTATTCACAGCATACAGAGGGGAATCCCATATCACTTGGGCATGGCCTCTTATACTATAAATGCCAATGTAAAGCACTCAGCCGCCCTCTCTTCAGGCTGTGGGATTCGGTTGCTGTTCCCCATTCTAGCAGAGGACTGTGATCTGTGAGTCTACCCCTGAATAAATAACCCTTTATTATACTCCATTCTGAGCTAGTGTG
Source organism: Ondatra zibethicus (assembly GCA_004026605.1). Taxonomy (NCBI): domain Eukaryota; kingdom Metazoa; phylum Chordata; class Mammalia; order Rodentia; family Cricetidae; genus Ondatra; species Ondatra zibethicus. The sequence continues at coordinate 44,459 of PVIU01007195.1, read as the reverse complement.
GGATTTCTTTTTAGCTTCCGTCTTCAGGAGGCCATCATACCTGCATGTGCCTCCCCTTACTTCTGAAGAAGGGCACTTAAAAAAAATCCCACATTAGCTCAAACTTGAGTACAATAGAGGGTTATTTATTTAGGAATAGACTCACAGATCACAATCTTCTGCTGGAACGGGGAACAGCAACTGAATCCCGCAGCCGGAAAAGAGACTGGATGCATGCTTTATATCGGCATATATAGTATAAGAGGCCATGCCCAAGTGGGTGGGTAACTTAAAGGCTACTGGAGGTAGGAATTCCTACAGCACCTCCCCCTTTTGTTTAAATAAGAAAGTTCTAAGCCTAATACTAAGCTATATACAATAAAAAAATATCAGGTATAAAAATTAGAATTACAACCAGCATAAACAATATCAAGCAAGAAATATGTAATAAATGTTTCAATAATTATCCTATCCTAATGAGTTTAAGTCTTGTCTAATAAATAACTTGGCCAAGTCATGAGAGGAAAGTAACTACCACTATCTAGTCTTCAACCCCAGTGAAGACCCAAGAAGGGAAATAATATTACTTGAGTAAGCAGGAAGTACAATCAAACAACTTCCAAACTGTGCAACAAATGACAGAGACAACAGGCTACCTGGGCAATTACCCAAAATCTCATTTGCAATGTTGGAGCAACCAACTTTGGCTAAGGCCTAGAATAACTGACAAACCATTTTCAGAGGCAGGAAATTTTTCAAAACTGTTGTACCCTGTCTTGGCAAGATTTGACAGTCATTTTCCTTGTATCCTGCTTGTCCTGTCCAGACATCATACATTTTATCAGATATCCTTGCCCAAAGCCAGTTTTGCCAAGAAGAAAACAAGCTCCAAGTGGAGTGTCTTCAGTGCTCAACATTCTCTTGGGAATAGATTGGTGTTGTCAGGAGCAATCATGTCTCACTTCAACAGAACCCTAGTTATTTAAATGCCATATTCTACAGCTCTTTGAAGTGATTGAAGATTACCTATACAATCTCTATGTATCTAAAGAACCTGATTAGTCTAACTACAAGTATGACAAACATGGACAACTATTGACATATGAATCTTAATACCTATATAACTTAAAGACTAAGATTTCATATTAGAATATTAAACAATCTTTAAACAACTGTGCAACAAATGAGGACAATGACCCCAAAATGTAAACAATGTATAAGTATCTTGATCAGAGGTAGAAATGTATATTGCAATATGATAAATATATCCTAAAATTGTATCAATATACAAAATGTCTTAAGCAGAGGTAGAAGCATGCATCATACAATATGACAAAATAACTTTGCCTAGTTATATAAATACTGTAGATGAAAATAGGAACATATTCAATATAATTTAAATTTGTATCAGTATACAAGAATCTATACCAATGCAAATTGCCTATAAATAATAGCTCACAAGTAGTCACTCTACAACATACTTCATATGCAACAAAACAAAAGCCAAGCAAGTTTCAGTGTTTTGCCTATGATCTTAATTTATTTTTCTCTATACTACATTCAGCATTGAAAATTTAGCATATAAAATAACAGGATTTATTATGAAATTTTCATACATTGAGGCATAGTACTTTGCTTTAATTTGTTCCCTTAACCTACTGTCATCTCAATTTCCTACTCCCAAATAGTCTCTTCTTCCTACCTGTACTTTCATGTCACATATTTTAATACCCTCTTTTCTCTTCCTGTTCCTCTTTTGAGATCTCTTCTTCCTCTCTCATGATTACAAACCCTCCACACACACAAAAATTCATGTTCTGCATATAAAAAAATGTATCTTTATGATTAGCTAGCTGCTAATTTCACTTAACATAGTGATTTCCAGTTCTATCCATTTACTTGTAAATGTCATGACTTCACTTTTTATTATGAGTGAACAAAATTCCACTGTGAATTTTTTCCCACATTTTCTTTATGCACCTCTTGCTGGGCCTAGGATGGTTCCATATCTTAGATATTTTGAACAGCATAAACGTAAACATGGATGCACAAGTGTCTCTGAGACAAACATACTGACGTAGATTCCTTGAAGTATGACTGAGTGGTATAGTGATTCTGTTTTCAGGTTTGTTTGAGGAATCTCTGTATTGATTTCCATAATTGGCTGCACCAGTTTGCATTCCCATCAGCAGTATGTAGGGATTCCTCTTTCCTCATATCCCTGAATGTTTGGTGGTGGTGATTTACTTGGTAGAATTTACTTGGTAGAATGAAATAGAATCTCATTAACTTGCCTTACCCTGATGGTTAAAGATATTTAACCCATTTTCAAATGTTTGTCATATGTTATGTTTTCTTTTGAGAATTGTCTGTTCAGTCTATTAACCCATTGGCTAGGTTAGATTGGATAGGATGATTTGCTTCTTATTGTTTAATTTTTCCAGTTCTTTGTATATTATAGATATTAATCCATGAGCTGTGTAGTTGGCAAAATAATTTTTCTCATTTTGTAGAGTGTATCTTTTCTTTGGTAATGTCTGCTTACCTATAAAGCAGCTTATAAATTTTATGTAATCTCATTTGTAAATTATTGCATGAACTATTTGAGTTCTTCCTAGAAGGTCCTTGCCAATACCTATGTATTGGACTGGTTCCCTATGTTTGCCTGTGTTTCCGAATTTCAGTTTTTAAATTAAGGTCACTGGTTCAATTTGAATTAAATCTTGTGCCATATGAGAAATATGGATCAAATTCTACTTTTCTATGTGTAGATATCCAATTTCCATAACATCTTTGCTGATTTTTTTTAACCAAACTATGCTTTTGATAACTCTTTCAAAAACTAGGTGGCTGTAGCTAAATAGACTTTTTTCAGAATCCTCTATTTGAATACATTGGTCTACATATTTCCTTTTTATTTTCTTTTGGAAACTGATTTGATTTTATTATTTTTATTGTTTTTATTGTACTATATGCTTTTCTTCACCCCCTTCCCTCTCTCTCCTCTCCTCTTCTACCCTCTCCAGTGACCCCATGATCCCAATTTACTCAGGGGATCTTGTCTTTTTCTCCTTCCTATTTAGATCCATGTCTATCTATCTCTCTTAGGGTCCTCTTTGTTGTCTAGGTTCTTTGGGGTTGTGGATTGTAGGCTGTTTTTTCCTTGCTTTATGTCTAAAAACCATTTATGAGTGAGTACCTATTATATTTGTTTTCTGGGTCTGGGTTACCCCACTCAATATGGTTTTTTCTGGATATTGATATATGTCAGCAATATGCTGACTGGTATTTACAAATATTATTACATAATGTTACATATATATATATATACATTGGTATTTTCACATATTATTACATAATGTTACAAATACATATATATGGAAACAAATACTTTTTGCAAAAGGTTTTCATATTTACTTTATGTGCATGAATGTATGCCTGAGTGTATGCATGAATATTACACATGTTTAGGTACCCACAGAGCCCAGAAGAGGGCATTGGATTCCTGGAACTGGAGTTACAAGCAGTTGTAAGCCACCCGCTGTAGGTGCTAGGGCTGGAACCTAGATTTTCTTCAATAAAAACAAGTACTTTTAACTTCTGAGCCATCACTCCAGCCCATAAAATGAAATATTCTTATTGCCCCTGTCTTAAGTTAGGGAGTTAGGGTTTCTATTGCTGTAAAAAACACCAAAAAGAAAATTGAGGGTGAAAGGGTTTATTTAGGTTACGCTTCCACATTGCTATTTACCCCCAAAGGAAGTTAGGACAGGAATTTAAGCAGCGCAGGAACCTGGAGGCAGGAGCTGATGCCAAGGCCATGGAGGGATGCTGCTTACGGGCTTGCTTCACATGGCTTGTTTAACTAGCTTTCTTATAGAACCCAGGACCACCAGCCCAGGGATGGTATTACCCACAGTGTGCTGAACCCTTCCAATTTTTCACTAATTATGATCACTTATAACTGGATCTTATATAGACATTTTCTCAATGAGGTTCCTTCCTCTCTTGATGATTCTAGCACATGTCAAGTTGACATAAAAACCAGCCAGTACAGTCCCCTTCTACAAATAAAGTAAGTAATTGAACCAAAATCATATACCTAGTGTGTAGGAGAACTAGATTTGAACTATGACATTTCCAAATAGACCATTTCCTACTTTACAATAGACTACTTTCTACTTTACATAATAAATAATTCATAGAATTTATCATGCTAAAATGAGCTACAAGCAGTGAATGCAGATGTATCGGGATTATGTTTGCAGTCCACCGAGGAAGTTCACAGATGTGTACATGTGCCAGGTGAGAGACCCTGTCCACGGGTTCTAGCAAAGCTCCATAAGTACACAATGCATTTGGACTGAGTGGGAAAAAAAGGGAGAAGGTACCAGGCAGGGTAACTATAGCTTCTGGTAACTTGCCCTGTCAGGTGTCCATTTGCACTGGATAGATTTCTCATCTGGGAAGGCCCAACCTGGAAACTTTAAGCTCCCATTTTGAGGAAGATCAGGAAAGAGCAGAGCGGCATAAAATAAGCACCAGCCGTCGACACAGCATGCAAGTGCAGTCGTGGAGACAAGGTGCAGACCTGGACATGAACCAGGTGTCAAGAAATGGTGAAAGGATCCAACCTAATAAGGTTAGTGCAAGCCCCCAGTGGTGGGATGAAATTCACTTACCAGGGGCAATCTTGTGAGCAGACAGATACACATGCATAGCAGAGGGCATGTGCCAAGAGGAGGCAGAGGGCATGGGCTGTACGCAGTGTGATGTTGCCAATAATGAAAGACCCAGACGGCTCAGCCCATAAGAGTACATATTGCTCTTGCAGGGGAACCCAAGTTCAGTTCCCTGCAACCATGTTAGGTGGCTGACAGACAGCTCTAACTCCAGCTTCATGGGATCCAGCACCTACTTTTGGCCTCCATGGCACGGCACTCACACATGCACGTGGCCACACACATATACACATGATTAGATGTTTAAAATATTTACTAATAAAAGAGTTACTGATTCAGGAGGTCGTGGTGGGGGGTACGTGTTAAGGAGTAGGAAGGGGTGCTTTCTGTGCCATGTAAGGTACGTTGGACTCTAGCCAAGTAATAAAGCGGAAGAATAACAGGGTCAGATTCCTGTTTTAAATATAGATTTTCCTGCGCTAAGGATTGATGAAGGAGGGAAGGCTTCGGGGCAGGGAGATCTACTGGGAACCCAGGCAAGAAATGATGAGTGTCTGAACTGGGACAGGAGTGCTGAGGAGAAATGGAAGGAAGAATTGTGAAAAATATTTATTTGGTTAAATTGGCAGGAAGAGGTAATTGACATTGCATAGAGACAAGACAAAGGGGGGACAGCTAGCATTCTGAAGGTTATGACAGAGTCCGCATGGATGAGAAAGCCAGGAAAGAGAGTGAAGAGAGACATGATTGAGGGGGATACAAAGTGCTTTCTCTATGTGTCAAACTGTTTTTAAGACAAGAGGAAGATGTCTTGAAGGAACTTCAGAGGAAAGGTTGGGCTTGGGTATACACATCTAGAAACAGCCTGTCAAAACCCCACTGAGTGAGCTCACCATGATGGGCATAGAAAGAGGGGGCCAAAGACTAAACTACCAGAGGGAACCAGCCTTTCAAGAAGCTGAGAGAACAGAGAACCAGAGGCTTCAAGAAGAATTTGCCAAGGTAGAAGGAGTCAGTCTATAGAGTGCAATAGAAAGATTCAGTAAGGTGAGGACTAATGAGTCCTAGGATTTGGAAAATCAAAGGTCATTGGCCATGGTAGAGGATGGCATCTATGAACTGGTGAAGCAGGGCAGATTTCAGTGGCTTGAGTAGATAGCAAAGGACTTCAGAGTCAAAGGCTAAGAGGGATTGCATTAATTAGCATTATCAACTGTGACATCTGAGTGTCCCAGACAAATCCATGAGGAAAGTAGTTATCTAGAAGTGGGGAGCTTACAGAAGGCTCTTTCTCTTGGGTATTAGAAACAGAAATCAGGAAGCAAGGGGAAAGTGCTGGTGGTGAGAAAGTAGAGGCTCTGTGTGCTGACTCTCAACGAGAAAGAAACACGGGAGACACATGGAAGGAAGGGCAAAGGGGACCAGCCTTTCTGAGGAAGTTGAGAGAAAGGAGCAAAAGAAACAGCCAGGCATCTTGTTTGCTGGCTTGTAGTTTTGCTTTGCTCTGCTTTCCAGTAGGCATATCGTGACCACCCTGACAGACACACAAGAAAAAATATTTAGTGGGAAAGGTGACAGCTGATGGGATAAGAGTCTAGAGGAGATGGGACAAGGGAGTGAGCGCCAAGGACATGGAACCTGGCGATTTGAAAGCAGAGCTCTTTTTAGTCAAGGAAGGGGTGTGATCCTGAGGAAAGCATATATAGGAATGGGAGAGCCAGAGGGGGTGCAGACTCAGGTGTCTTGGTAAAGGAAAGGAGAGAAGATAGAATCCACTGTTCCTTAGGTATGCGTGTGAGCTTACAGAGCTCAGGTTGGGAACTGGGGTGCCCCCAGGAGGAGCCAAGAGAGGAGTGAAGCTCTTCTTATGTCAGAAGCAGTGGGGGGCATCACTTGAAATCAGACTGATGTTAATAACAGCACCAAAGGCTGCAGACAGGTCAACTGAACACACAGCTAAGACAGGAAAGACGAGCGCTGGAGCAGAATCCTCACCAGGACTGGAGGTGCGCATGGTAGAGAAAACACAGGAGCCCCACTTCCAAACAGCATTAGGACTTTCTCACTTTCTACAGACATCTCACTCTCTTCTCCCACCTGCGATGATGGTGGGACTTTGGGACTTTAGAAGGAGGTGTTGCGAGGACAAGCCGTTCACATCCAGACTCTCCTTTTGCTGCCCTACTGCCATCTCCAAAATGGGAAAGACCTAGGTCAAGAGCTTTAGTTGCGCTGATCCGCCCCTTCAATTCCTTTTGTGCATTAGTGAGTACCTTCAAGGTGTAAGCAGTGGCATCATTGTATGGAGGGATGATTGGGAAAATAAACGAGAAAGTTGTAGTCCTTCACGGCACAGTCCTGTCAAAAGACTTATATAAAACATCCCATCCCTTCCCAGCAAACTCTAAGCCTGGACAGAACCAGGATCCTGGTTTCTTCCTCTTTCTTCCTCTCTACCTGCCTTATATGACTAACTCATATAATAGTGGTCCTTCATTCTACTGGTTGCTTAAAATATCAGAAGACACACTCTGCGACATGGTTGAATCAGCTAATCACAAGGAAATGCCCGCGGCAGGCAGGGAGACTGCCAAGAATAAACTGGTGAGTACAACCCAAGGAGTGAATGTGTTGAGGCCGCAAGTCTCTTGGCCAGCCCTCTCTAGAAGCTTCTATGTCCTTCACATACAGTCAAAGAGGCTTCCAAGTATTCTTACCACACAAACCATCCATGTCAATTTTTGTTGTTGTTGTTGCTCTAAAGTTTCTACTATTACCTCACACAAGAATGAATCAGATCTAAAAGCAGATTTGTAGCAGCTGATGGCTACTGAAGGAGAATTACCTTTCTTCAGGAATGTAGCCACTGGTAGGATTCGGACACCCAAGTGGATGACCCAATATCCAGGCACATATGGGACAACACTAATTGAAATTAGTGAACTAAAAAAACAAATAAATGAATATTATAAAAAGAGAACATGGGGGTCGAAAGGAAGTTATGGGGGGGTCCTGGGGAGAGGTGGAGAAGGGTTGTAGATGTGATTGAGAAGTACTGTATACATGTATGAAATTTTCTAAGAATAAACAAAAACTGAAATTTTAAGAATTCGCAGACTTACCAGGGCTGATATTGAATTACACCAGCATATATACAAAATGCCTACCGAGGAGTGAGCCTTTCCATGCTAATTCTGCAGGACTGACTGCAATCAGCTCTGACTTTACTTCCTCTGCCACCTTTGGATAATGCCTATAATCTACCCATTCTTCTCTTTATGTCTGAATCTTCCTCATGAAGAACCAGAGGATTATGGGAGTTTTGGTCCCATCAACTCTACCTGGCAACCTGCTACATAACAAGCACACAATTAGCATGTAATTGTGTGATGTTTCCTTGATTTCATTTAAGTTGAATTTTAAATCTCTAAACCAATTCAACTTCTGAATGTCAAACTTAATTTTTTCTCCCTTGAACTGAGGTTTATGCTTGAATGCCTAGCTCATGTCTCTTATTCATGCAGTGTTTCCAAGCATTAACTAATCTTGATATTGGGAATGTAACAGGGAACTGAAAATTTCTGCCTTTAGGAAGCTTAACATGAGGCACAGACAAAAATGGTGTTTTACATAAAATGTCTTATGGACTGGATTAGTTGTTTTTCTTGTTGCTGGGACAAATGCCTGACAAGAATTAATTTAAGGGAAAAAGGTTAATTTTGGCTCACAGTTCAGAAGGATACAGTCCACCACAGTATCAGACAGTAACAGTATTAAGCAGCTGGTCACATTACATCCCAATCAAAAACCAGAGAGAGACGAATGCAGATGCTCCCCTAACTCATTCCTCTGTGTTCAGTCCAGGACCCCAGCCTGTGGAATGTGGCCACTCGCATTCAGGATGGCTCTTTCTATAGTTGAGATCTCCTAGATACACCCTCATAGACGCCGGGGATGTGTTTCCACTGTGTTATGCAGAATTTCTCTAAATTGAAATCTCCCCTCCTAGAAGGAGAAGGGAGGCTCATGAGATGCAGGAAGCAAATAGAACATGTTCAAAATTTGCAAGGCTCACAGACTTCCTCCCCAGGGTTCTACTAGTCATAATGGTTTCTGGGGGGAGGAGACTGTAGGGATGCATCGAAGATGTAGCTTTCATGAGTGGCCATTCATAACAGGGCAGGCTTTCCCATGATGCAGCTGTCTTTGAGTCATCTGCATTCCTCTAGGTAGCCCAATAAACTCATTGGCTCTCCAAGCCAGGCTTGGGTGGAACAGTTTCTTTCATCTGTCATTGGTGACCTATCTAGAATAACTAGATGTCTGTTCATGTCTCCCCAGGAAAAGTCACACAACACATGGTGATTCTTAATCCAGCCAAGCTGCCAATTAGCATTAGCTGTCACAGGTGCCAAGATAAGAAAGTGCAAGGTGTTTGGGAGGGTCTGAGATGTGTTAGCTAACTTGGTTTGAATGGGCAGCAGGTGGTAGTGGGGTAGACATCTTGTGTTGTGGTGTCTGGGCTGAATCCTAGAAGTGAAATAGAAGTTATCCCAATCAGTGCCTGTGGTGGTGAGTGGGTGTAGGATTACTGCTCAAAATCCCTATGTTGGTATGCTCTGAGTCCAAGTGTGAATTGGTTTTGCTCAAGTAAAAAGTCGAAAGGGAAGGATAGACAAGACGGTTAGGATATCACAGTCTGAGCTAAGGCAGAAACCGGAACCCAGGTGAAACCATTCCAGCCGACTAGACAAGCTCCTGAGTTTGGTCAGGAGTGGAGGGTTTGGGAAAGTTTCTCCAGGAATTTCTCTCAGCTGACATGTCAAGAACAAGTTGAATTAGGGCCGGAGAGATGACTTAACAGCTAAGCATGCTTGCTGCTCCTCTAGAGAACCCAAGTTTAGTTCTCAGCACCTGCATTGCAAGGCTCACAACTATCTGAACCTTCAGAGGGATCTGACATATCTGGCCTCCAAAAGAACCTGTAGTCATGTGCACATACTGACACACAGGCATACACCCACACACATAATTCAAAATACATACCTATATATGTGTACACACACACACACACACACACACACACACACACACACACACACACACACACGATGGGGAAAATTATCAGTCAATCACATCCAGTTGGGATGTGGCTATCTGAACCCCCAGTTAGATAAACGGAGAGAACACAGGTGTGCTCTCTCTCCATGCAGTGTCTTTGGACCTCCGGACCTCCCACCCTTGTAGTGTGAGTTTCCCCCCTTTTCAGTCATTAAAAATACCCGTTCCTATTGAGCTGACTTGGTTATTTATTTGTACCAACCTAATACATCAACACACACACATGAATAAGTAGAATTTCACCTTACAAGAAGACAGGGAAGGGCATTCTAGGTAGAGGGAACATTCATGATCCTAGAGCAGCAACAATGAGCTATTGGACATGTAGGATTATCAGTGGTTCCACTTTCTTCTGGTCCTGTCTAGTACATTCCTATCGCTGTCTCTGTTAACCTCAGCCACACAGCCAAGCTATGCTCACAATCTTCCTACTGGAGAAAGGAAGGGAAACAAAGAAAAGGGAGGGGAATAGAAGAAATATTCTGTGGTGGTTTGAGTAAGAATGGCCCTCATAGGCTCACATATTTGAATGCTTAGTCATCAGGAAGTAACACTATTTGAGAAGGATTAGAAGGTGTGTCCTTGTTGGAGTAGACATGGCCTTAATTGGAGGAAGTGTGTAAATTTGGGGGTGGGGTGGGGTTGAGGTTTCAAAACCCATGCCAGATCCACAGCTTGTGGATAAGAATGTAATAACTCTCAATTACTTCTCCAGCGACGTGCCATGACGATAATGGGCTAAACCTCTAAAACTGTAGGCAAGCTCTCAATTAAATGCTTTCTTGAATAAGAGTTGCCTTTCTATAGTTGAGATCATGGTGGTCATGGTGTCTCTTCACAGTAATAGAACAGTGGCTAAGACATATTTCTTAGGAGGAATGTTGGAAGTTAGTGGTGGGGCATGATCCTAGTGAGGATGGGAGAAACGACAGTCACAGAATGCTGTTCTGAGAACAAGAGCCCCTGTGTCAACAAGAGCCTGTCTCATCTGGTGAATTACATCCTGGGTCTTAGTCTTGCTTACTCACTGACCTCTAGATCATAAGCTTCTTGATGGCAGGGTTGTTATCTTTATTTCTGTGTTCCCAATGTCTTACATAATGTCTTGTCTTGTATTGTATTATATTATATTATAGAGATTCCTACTTAGTATTGAATGACAACTTGAGAGTCTGAGCTCCTGCCTGGTTCTCAGCACATTCTAGCCCTGACTGAGTATGAACAAGGATGCCTCTCACCCAAAAAAGACTACCAAGAGATCTAGTTCCTGAACAGTGCCTGCTTCCTGTGGCCTTACCAAGCCCCTGTAGAAGTTTACAGCTCAATATCCAGTCTTGTTTCTAATAGGCTTTCCTGACATGGATTGCCTGGGTCAGGTGCAACATAGAATTTTACTCACATGATCTCCCCTTCTCCAACTTCTCCTTTATATTCCATTTCTACCGCATGGCAACACAAGAGCTACATACTTTTACTGATTACCCTTGATTTTTTTCAATAGGCATGTTTAATTATATATTCTTAAATATATCTAAATCATTTAATAAGTCTAGTCTTTCCTGAAACACATTGACAGTAAAATGTTTAATAGTGACCAGCACTGTTCCCTAGTTTTTGCTCCTGGTATCTAGAGCAGGAATGTACAAAGCAACATCACTAGATGTTGCCAGATCTGATGATTTTGTCTTATTGGATATATATCGAATAATAAAGTTTTATTGAAACACAGATGTGTATACTAATTTACATACTGCTTTTTCTGCTTTTGGTCATAAGTGACCGAGTTGAAAAGCTATGACAGAAAATGCAGGTTGAACATCCCTTATACTTAGAGACAGTGTTTTAAATTCCACTATTTTCAGGTTTTGAAGTATCATCATATACAATGTTAGTTATATTGAATATAGGACTTAAGTTTAAAATTTAAAAATAAAATTCATTATGTCTCATATATATTTTTTCCTTTAGTTCTAGGGATTGGACCTAGGATCTTGCACATGCTAGATAAGCATGCTACTCTACCACTGAACTATTCACACACACACACACACACACACACACACACACACACACACACACACACAGATCCTGAAACAGACATCCCTGAAAGTAACTTGCATTAGTCAGGTTTCTATAACTGTAACAGAATGAAATACCTAAGATAATTCATTTTGAAAGAAAGTATATCTATGTTCATCATACATCTGTTTTGTTGTTGTTTATTTATTTATTTGTTCCTTTCTGTTTTTGTTTGTTCCTGAGACAGTTTCAAGTAGCCCAGAAAGGCTGGAACTTAATGCACAATTTAGGATGAATTTAAACTTCTGGCCTTTCACCCTTTACTTGGGTATAGGCTGGGACTATAGACAGGGACTACAGTGCCTGAATTATGCCATTATGATGGGTATCGAGAATTGGTCCATGTAGGGCAAGCACTGCACCTGCTGAGCCAGCTGGAACAGGGCTTCTTAGATCATATCTGGAGTAGCATGATCAGCTCCTTGGAAGCTAGAGATGCACCTTTTGACCCCACGTTGGTCTGCCTACTGAAGCAGACATTCTATGAGGAGCTTTTCGGCCTCAGGTTCAGAAACTTGCTTGTGTGTTCTAGTTCTAGCCCACAGATACATTCATCTTAATTTTGTATCAGTTAACTTCTAGTTGGCCTCTTCTTTTTACGTTTTGTGTGTTTTTAAGGCAGAGGGAATGTGCCAAAACTGGAATTTAAAATCACGGTAGAGAAAACCAAAAGCATATTGCACATTCACCTCTTGTGTTAAACAGCCGCAACATGGCTTTGTGTATTACACCCTCTGAATGGACCACCAACGCATCAGTAGAATGTACCATACATACTACTGTAAGGTTTGTGACCTCAGCTAATCAGAAAAGGAGACCCAGGTAACTACCTGAAAGCATGAACGCTGTACAGTAGCAGAGTTCCATGCTCATAACCAGCTCTCAAGATTTAGTCTCCTCCCCTTTGAATCTAAAACAAGTGTTAGACTGAATATTAACTTTGTTAAGATGCACACAACCAGAACTGAACAGTGGTGGTGCACGCCTTTGATCCCAGCACTTGGAAGGCAGAGGCAGGTGAATCTCTGTAAGTTTGAGGCCAGCCTGATCTTCAAGAGCTAGTTCCATGACAGGCTCCAAAGCTACTGTAAAACCCTGTTTCCAAAAATAGATAGATAAATAAATAAATACATAAAATAAAGTCCACAGCCAGGTTTCTGATTATTTTGTCAATGTCCCACTTGTTCACATTCCGTTCATCACAACCATTGATCAGCAAAATAATGATATTCTGAAATAGACATACAAAGAATTCCATCCCAAGCCATCAAAACAAGGCCCATTGGCCTCACTTCTCCATAAGGAACAGCGCTCGTTTGCCTCATTCCCATGTCTGGAGGGTTGCAGTCAGCATTAGTTACTTTTCTCATTGCTGTGATAAAAATGCCCAACAGAACAGCTTAACTTATTATCCTGGCTCGTGGTTTCAGAGGGTTCCATTCATCATCACTTAGTTTCAAAGTTCTTCTTCCTCATAGTGGACAGGGACAGGAGCAGAGACATAGAAAGGGCCTGACAGGGGTCAGGTAACCTTCAAAGGCAGTCCTCCTGCAACCTACTTCTACCAAGTGGCTCCTGCCTCCTTAGCTTTCTAGAATCTCTTCAAACACAGCTGACTAGGGACCAATAGTTCAACATAAACGCCCACAGGAGACATTCCAGGTTTAAACCATAACAGGGTCATGAGCAATTCATGCTATGCAAATGAGTAGCCAGATTCCCCAAACTAAAGCCTCACACAAGTTCCCCAAGGCTGACGAGGAGAGTCACTGTAAGAACAGCAAGGACCCTGATAACAGCAAAGCTGCTCTGCATCAAACACTGTGCTTCTGCCTTCATGAATCACAAAGAAGGGTCCAGAAAAGCTAAACCCACTTGTTCAGACTGAGCTAAACAGTTACAGAGCCAGCATTTCTGCCAGGCACCGTGGACCAGACAGTCTCCAGGGAATCCAAAGACCAGAGGGATGACGTCCTCCTTAGTCCGCCGTCTGGATCTATGCTGCTTCCTTCTGCAGCTCGGATCATACCCAGCCATTGGATCCCATTAGAGGCTGCCCAGGCTCTTGTTTCCAACCAGCCTTAGCAGTTCCCCAGGACACTGGACGAATGGTCCTCTCAGGCACTATCAGTGGACCCGCAGTTGAAGCGTATTGTCTTGATGAGTATCTGTCCCTGCTGCTGGCGGCCTGTCCCTGAGTGTTTTAAGCCTCTTTGTTCCCCTCTCTGCTGTGGGTCTGCCACTGCCTAACCTTCTCTTTGACCGATCCCGTCTGTTTCTGTCACTCTTGTTTTTCTTCTTTCTCGAGCAAAATGGCTTTCACAAGGCAGTGACAAGTCCCACCTGCAGTAGAACTCCCTGTTTTAAAAGGAATGAGGATTTATAGATAAAGAATTCTCCACTTTCATCAATTCTTGATTTCTTTCCCCTTGGGCAGTTTCTTTCCGAGGAAATTTTTTCTACACTCTGTACTAAGGGCTCTTACCCCACAGGAATAGGACCTGAGGACTCAGGAAAGAAAGAGAGCTGTGCTGTGGGCAAGGTCCTCAGCATCCCTAGGTCCCACATCAGACACCAAAGTCTCCAGCTGGGATGATTCAACTTGCATTGACTCAAAAATTGCTGTGAATTTGGTCTAAATAACAACTGAAGGAGTGGGTTTGTGGAAGAAAAGCAATTCTGTTTCCAGCCTTCAGAGACACTCCAGGCTTCCACACCTGGAAAGAGTCAGAAAAATGGGGGCGATGACTCTTCCCTTGGACATAAATGAAGGCAGCTGATACCAGCAGCAAGCTGGAATATCGTTTCTCCCTTTCCCAAAGTGCTAATGCTTTGAAACTTAAGAGGCCCATATGCCGTCCAAGGTGGATGCTGAACACAATCGCAGCAACAACTTCTGTCCGGTCCAGAACTCATTCATTTGTCCCTTCCTGCCTATGGTTGGAAAGTGGTAGAGTCTTGAGCCTCAGGAATGCAGAGAATGTGGTCATGGACTTGACATGAGCTGGCATTTTGGTTGTCTTCAATGCCATACTGGAGAATTCAAGGTGAAGTACGTGGGTAGAGTGATCCTGCCTTCATTCTGGAGAAACCTCCTTCCTTCCAGCCCCTATTGTTCTGTCTGCTCAGGAGCCATCTGTGGACATCTTTCCTCTGAGGCACACTGGGATTCTGGGAAGTCACCTGCATTTCCTGTGAGGTCACCAGAAAGGAGGAGCACTGCCAGGAAGGAGTGGCGTGGGGATATAACAATTCCTACTTCTTCATCCTCAGATGAATGCAAATTGTAATTGTGGTCCTTTTTTGGAAAGGATTCATGGGAACAGATAAAAAGTAAGAAAATAGCCAGAAGGAGAACAGTATCTATGTGTTTTTCTCTAGCCCATAAACATTTATTGAGCACCTACATGGGGTCTGGAAACCTCTGGGCACTGCAGAATTGTGGCGGAGAAGATAACAGTATCTCATTTGTGTCTATTTCTTCTCCTTCAGTCAGCTCCCAGCAGTTATTTTTTTCCTTAATTTTATTTAAATGAGCAAGTATTAATTAAATACAGATTCCTGAGTTTCTTTGTGACATTTCTCTATTTGCAAGCTCTGTGCATAGATGGATTATGGCTACTGTTCCTTCTACACTCCTCCACTTCTCCTTCCATCCTCTAGATCCCTTCCTAGTCCCTAATAATGTCTTCTTTATTCAGATTCTGTTTTATTTAGTTCCCTCATATGTGAAAAATAAACATGGTACTCATCTTCCTGTGTTTGATGTATTTTATGTACCTGGATATCCTCCAGCTCCATGCATGGTTTCACTCGTCTTTATGGCTGGATAACACTTCATTGTGTGTAGGTATCACTTGCTCTTTATTCATTCATCTATTGCTGGGAGCCTAGGCTTGTTTCATAATTTGACAGTTGTGAATAAATATAAGTGTGTTGTGTGTTGGTTGTGTTTCCTTCAAATACAACCAAAAGTGGTAAAGCTGAATCTTAAGATATTTATAATTTTAGTTGTAGGGCCTACGCTGGCTACATTTATGTAAACTTGATACAAGCTAGAGCCATTTGGGCAGGGGCAAACTCAAGTGAGAAAACACCCCACCAGACTGGCCTGGAGTGCATTTTCTGGATTAATGATTGATGTGGGTGGCTCATACCATGGAGTGGGACAGTGCCACCCCTGGGCAGATGGTCCTGAGTTATATAAGGAAGCAGGCAGAGCAAGTCTAGTAAGCAGCATCCTCCGTGGATTCTGTTTCAGTTTCTGCTTCCAGGTTCCTGCCTTGAGTTCCTGCCATGACCTTCCTGGATGATGGACAGAAAGCTGTAAGATGAAATAAACCTTTTCCTACCTAATCTGCTTTTGGTCATCCTGTTTTATCACAGCAATAGCAACCATACTAAGATGGGGGTTGTGTTTGGGGGCCCCTTCATTCTGTTTTCTATAATGACTGCACTAGGTTACCTTTCCACACATGACCTGGGGGCGATTCTGAGTACATGATAACTTCTCTCTGTCTTCTCCTTCCAGCAGTCAACACCACCTACACCAACGCTTTAGTAGAGGCTCTCCTGACTGTTTTCTTCTATTGACAATTGCTCTCCCTGCCTCTAGCCATAGCCTTTCAACATGTCGCTTCTCTTTAGTGCTGCCTGAATGATCTTTCTCACACAGCTCTAATTATATTACCCATTGGCTTAGAAACCCTGGAAGATTACACAATGTCTGTGCCAGATGACAGCGTTAAGATTCCTCGGCTCTGCTTTTGAGTCTGACCTACCTCTCACTTTCGGTTGCAACTGTCCCCACCCTCAAACCCAGCAGTCACCTGTCAGAGTCCCACACCCTCTTAAGATCTAGCAGAATGCTAGGTCCTCTGCACCTTGGCTGTTCAGAGAGTGGACTGGGCTTCTCTCACGGTACTTTTCCACACAGCATGGTTGGTTGGTGCCTGGGTGCTTCCAGCTGTGGAGCAGGACACAGCTCAACTGTGTACTTGCTATGCGACCTTGAGCAAGGACCTGAACCTTTACAATTTGCTCACCTTCCCCTGCCTTAAGTTTAAGATTTAATTTTTATTTTTGTGTATATCTGTATGTCTGTGCACTTACATGAAGATGCTGTCAGGGTCCAAAAGAATACCCTGCCTTGTTACAGGTGGTTGTGAGCAACCCAACATGGATTCTGGGAATTGAACCCCAGTGCTTTGGACGAGCAACATCTGTCCTTAACCACTGAGCCATCTTTCAGCCCTGATGTTTTCATCTCTGTCAAATGAGATAAATGCTATTACTGTTCATGAGATGATAGTAATTACAAAATAAAATGAGCCACATGATGAATAATGTTTTCCACACAGACTATGCTTAGTAGGTCATGGTTGGTCTGTGGCCAGTGTGTACTGTGTTCAAGCACAGATGTGCATAAGGCAGAGCGCAGCCCTCAAGGAAGGTCTAGCAAACTTAGTTACTTATAAAAATACCTGATGGTTGGCTGTGAACTATAATCATTGTACTATAGGATACTGAAGTCTATTAGTTCCAGCTAACAGTTCATACTCTTTATCTAACCTCCCACTAAAGACACACTAGCAATCAGTATCTTAACTCTGACTGATATCTTTTAACATCTACGTGTAAGCAAATACGCAGAATTTGTCTTTCTTTTTGTAACTTGCACCACTTAACATAATGTTCTCTAATTCCATCTATTCTGCTACAGAAGATCATTTGTTTTGTTACTGAGAAGTAACTCTGCTACATATATGTACTACATATTCTTTATCCAGTCATTCATTATTGGTCATATAAAAGGGTTCTACACCTTAGCTATTATAAATAATGTAGGAACATAGACAGATGTATACAGATGTGCAGGCGTTTCTTTGATGAGCGGATACCATTTCATATGTAACTTCTTGAGGAACACCCATCCCATGGTTTCCTCAGTGTCTATATTATAAACTATAGTTATCAGAACAGCAGAGTGTAGGCGCAGAAGCAGATAGATCCATGGCACAGATGGGAGCACCCAGGAGTCACTTCCTAACTTATAGCCAGATGATTCTCCATAAAGGCATGAGAAGTCCAGAGAAGAGCAGCCTCTTCAGTGCACGCTGCTGGGGAAGCTGGATATCCACATGTGGAGGAGCCTAGCTGATCCCTGTCTCTCGTGTTGCACAGAAATCAACTAAGAATAAATCAAAGGCCTAAGCATAAGGCTCAAAATTATACTAGGAGAACACACAGGGGAGCCACTTCTAGACGTTAACACAGGGGATACTTTTCAGCTAAGGTCCCTAAAGTGCGGAAAACAAAAGCAAACCTGGGCAGGTGGGATTCAGTCAATCTACAAAGCCTCTGCACAGCAAATGGGACAGAAGATTAGGATTAGGAAGGCAAGCTACAGAATGGGACCAGCTTCACACTCTCCCCCATCTGACAGAAGATTAATTTCCACAATCCACAGGGATGTAAGGTACTCAGCAACAAAAAGAAATCCAATTTATAAATGGGCAATGGGATAGAAATAGATATTTTAAATTTTTATTATATTTAATTTACTTTCTTCCATTTATTTTACATACTGTTTCCTGTCCTTCCTCTGCTTCCAATCTCCCACATGCCTATCTCCCCACTCTCCATCCACTTCTCCATCTCCATTCAGAAAGGGGAAGGATCCCATGGGCTTTAATAAAGCATGGCATATCAAGTTGAAGCGATCCAGCACAGGAAACAGGTTCCTAGAAACCAGCTAAGCACCAGGGACAGGTCCTGATCTCACTGCTAGGAGCCTCACAAACAGACCAAACTACACAACTGTCACACACATGAAGAGGGCCTAGGTCGGTTCCAGGCAGGCGTCCTAACTGTGGTCCAGAGTCCATGTGCTCCCATGAGATCAGGTCAGCTGTTTCTGTGGGTTCCTCATCATGCCCTTGACACCCCTGGGTTGTACAGTCCCTCCTCCCTTTCTTCAGGAGGACTCCCGGAATTCAACCCAGTGCTTGGCTGTGCATCTCTGCATCTACTTCCATCAGTTACTGGGTAAAGGCTCTCTGATGACAATTAGGATAGTCACCAATCTGATTACAGTAGATGGCCAGTTCAGACACCCTCTCCACTATAGCTAGGAGTCTTAGCTGGAGTCATCCTTGTGGATTCCTGCAAGTTTCCCTGGTACCAGGTTTCTTCCTAACCCGAAATGCACCCTCCTCTCTCCCCCGCTTGGTCCCCCTGCCCCCACATTAAGATGTCTCTTTCCTTACTCTTCCCCTTCAGACCACCCCAACTCACCTCCTGTCCCCAACCCACCTCTTGCACCCAGCCCACCAAACTGGCTCCCTCAAGTTCCCATACCCCATTCCCCCTATTCCTGTCCCCAGTTTACCCAGGAGATCTCTTCTATTTTCCCTTCTCAGGGAAATCCAGCCATCCCTCTTTGGGCCTTCTTTATTATCTAGCCTCTCTGGGGCTGCAACGTGTAAGTTGATTATCCTGTACTTTACTCCTAATATCCACTTATGAGTGAATATATATATATATGTATATATATATATGTATATATATATATATATATACACATAGTGAGATAACCCAGACCCAGAAATACAGTACACAATATTTGTCTGGGTTATCTCACTAAGAATGATTTTTATCTAGTTCCATCCATTTGTCTGCAGATTTCATGAGGTCATTGTTTTTTATACCTGAGTAATACTCCATTGAGTAAATGTGCCACATTTTCCTTATCCATTCTTCAGTTAAGGGACATCTAGGCTGTTTCCAGGTTCAGATTGTTATGAATAATGCTGCTATGAACATAACTGAGCAAGTGTCCTTGTGGTATGATTGAGCATCCTTTGGGTATATGTCCAAGATTGGTATAACTGGGTCTTGAGGTAGATTGATTCCCATTTTTTCTGAGAAACCACCATACTGATTCCCAAAGTGGCTATACCAGTTTGTACTCCCACCAAGAAATAGATATTTTTCAAAAGAAGAAATTCAAATGACCAACAAATCTAAAAAAAAAACAAATAAAACAAAACAAAAAACAAACCAACCCAACTTACTCCCCCTGGGAATTAAGTTCAAGTCATCAGGCTTGATAGAAAATGCCTTTAACCAATGGCCCATTTGGCTGACCTTTGTTTTTCTTATTGCTCATATTATTACATTCCTTTAAAATTGTTCCTTACATTTGAAGTATTAAAGTTGCTTTCAAAGAAAAAATCCCAAATATGAGGCATCCATAGACCTTTTCGGTAGCACAAGGTGCCACGTAGGTGGGTGCCATTGTGATGAGCAAGTATATGGTGAAGAAATGGGAGAGAAAGAGAGGAGGGACAGTTCATGTGCTGTGGAAGGAGGAGGCAGATCTGAAGAAGTGAGGGTGGTGAGGAGTGGGCTCATGTGGACAGCCTGCTTGCCACCTGTGACCAGGTGTCTGGGCCCGAGTTGCTGCCTAGGGTGATGTCTAGGTCCATGGTTCTATTGCAGCTGGGGTCTGTGCTGACATCCATGACCCATGTTGCCACCAAGGGCCACAGGGATGCCCAGGATCTAGACTGCCACATGGCCATATTTGGGTCTGTGGCCCTATGGTAGCCATGACATGAGTTGATGTCTGTGGCCCATGTTGCTACAAAGGGCCATGCTAATGCCCGGGGTCTGATCAGCCACCTGAGACCATCTTGGTATCCGAGGGTCATGCTGCCTTGAGGTATGTACTGATTTGGGTGGCCTGTGCTGTCACTTGGGCCATGGTGATGCTGCAGGGGTGAGGGAAAGATATGGAGGGACTGGGAGTTGAGCAGAATTGGGGTGCGTGATGTGAAATTCCCAAAGAATCCACAAAGAATTATATTATTAAAATACCAAATGCTGCAACATTAAAAATAAAGGTTTCTGTGAGTCAGTCCTAGAAGAGGGGCAGCTGTTTAATGATGTCACTAAGGGCTCGGTGTCCCCAACTCTCTTCTCTGCTATCCATGTGTGTAGGTGGAAGGCCGGGCTGCACCATGGATAATACAGATGGCTGCAGTACCTCCAGGCCACATGCCCTGGACATGTGGGCACAGGACTTTCTGCTGGTGAACATGTCCTTTTTCATTCCAGAAGGCAAGTTCATCCTAGATGTCTCACTAACCAGAAGGTGCCCATGGCTACCACTTACCACAAGACAATGGAAGGACATAGGCATTCTCATCCAGATACATCATCCCTTTGGATTAAACCATGGTTTTTTGTCTATGCAAGACTTGGGAGGCAATTAGCAGAGTCCACCACGATCCTTTACTTGGTTTTAAATTTACATAACAATTCTACTCAGGCCTAAAGAAATCTGATGATTTAATTAGAAACACATGATTTGGGCAAGTTTTTTTTAATTATTAAATATACTTTATTCTTAAGAACAGTTTGAGATTCACAGAAAACTCATGAAGATGGTACAATTTTTGCTCCCCACAAACCCAATTTTTCTTGTTCTTAACAGTTTACATCACAGTACATTTGTTATAATGAATGAGTCAGTATTGATGCAGATATTTAATTTTGTAATCTATTAATCTTTCCTTAGTTTTGACTTAGTACTTTTTTTCTGTCCTTATGTCCCTTGTGGAACACTGTTTCACAGTAGCTGTGCTGCCTTAGTTCCCTCTTGGCTGCCAGTTTATCAGGTTTGCTTTGGATTTGGTGCTTTGACTCTGTGTGTGTGTGTGTGTTTCATGTATGTGGATGTGCACACGGGCATGCAGGGGTTTCCATGCAAATGTATACACATCATAAGGAGGCCAGAGGTCAGCGTAAGGTGTCACATGTTACACTGAGCCCTGAGAATCTGCTTGCCTCTCCCCTCCCCAGCACTGGTGTTGCAGACACTCACTCACACCCAGCTCACACGAGTGTGGGTGACCTGCACTCAGACCCTTACGAACTGAACCATCACCCTGGCTCTGCTCTACCGTATCTTCTGAAGCAGAGTCTCTCACTGGTCTGGAGTTCACCAGTTAGGTTAGGCAGGCTAGTGAGTCCTGCAGATTTGCCTTTCTCCAGCTTCCTAGTGCTGGAATTACAAGTGTGCACCACGACATCTGTTTTTGGTTTTTGTTTGTTTGTTTGTTTGTTTGTTTGTTTGTTTTTTAACATGGGCTCTGGGGATTGAACTCAGTTCCTTGTGCCTTGATTGACTAAGCTACCTCTCCAGCCTCACCTTGACCATTTTGAGGAGTTCTACCAGGTGTGCCCCACCTTTTAACAATGTTTGATGATGCTGACGTTGTCATCTAGAAAGCTGACACATGAGAACTGCATACCTGAGTTCAAAAAGCAGTCGCCACAAATGTTTGAAGTAAATGTATCATTTTATATGATATTTTATTGGGCTGTATTCAGAACTGTTCTGAGCCACCTGTAGACCACGAACCACATGTGGGACAAACCTGATAAACCACTGGGAGGCTCTCACTGGGATCACGGTTTGGTGGGAGTAAGACCACAAAGGTAGTGTGCCACTGTCATTGTTTCATAATAGGAGTGTACAGTGTCAGCATGATGTTCCTGGCTAACATCGACATGGCCACCTGTCTGAGGCAGGATTTATTAAGCTCCACATTGTGAAATCACCTTTTATCTCCTCTTTCCATTCTATACTCTTGGAGAGGCAATCACCATGTGAAGCCCACAATTACAGAGTAGAGAGATACACTATTGAAGGCAGACTATCCACATAAATGACTAGAGATTCTCATGCACAAGAGCCCGTCTCTTCTCCATTCAAGAAAATGCATGTACATATTCATTCAATCATTTAACTTACGTCAGTATAGACTCATGAATATTTATTTTATAATTTGATCATTGATAAAAATATTCCTTTACTTTCTTCCTTCAAATTCTTCCAACTTTGTCCATGGGGCATGCATTACTCACATCCCTGTGACACACATACCCTCACCAGTGTGCGTGCATGCGTGTGCGTGTGTGATTTTCTGACACCTATGATGCTTTCAGCTTTTCTTGTATGCATCATATCTCAATCCTAGAATGAGCCATTTCTCCGAGGAAGCCTGAGTATTTTATTAGAGAAATACCCTGAAAGCCAAGATCTGGGCACTAGATGAGCTCATTGTGGGCAGTCATCTTTAATTACAGACTGAAGACTTCCTTCCCTGTCTCTCAGTGAATAATTACTTTGCTCTTCTTCCCACCTCCGGTTTTCTTCCTCACTATGTCTGCCCACACAGAACTGAGATCAACAGGAATGCTAGACTCAAAAGTTAGTATGCCAGGACAGAAACATAAAAGTTATGTCTTAGGAGGAACTTAGACTCATAAATTCTTCAATGTTAGAAAAGTAGGTAGCTGGAACTTTCATGTTCCCAAGCCTCTAAAAAGGAAATTGATTGATCCGGTCGGAGGCAAGCAGGCCATTAGTGGCTGAGCCATGATTAAACCACACTCTAGACGTTTCCCTATCACTCTCCGCTCTAAGACACTGTTGTCTGCACCCCACTGCTTCCTTCACCCATGAGTTGATACTGAATTGGCCACTGCCCCAGTGGGACTCTTACCAGGGAAGAACACAGGTTTGCTGGGGACATAAGTTGGATGTTGACCTTCTATAATAAATTTTCATAGCTATGTGATCAGAAATAGCAGCGATATGAGACAGCAATCTCCTGGTGCACTTGAGAAGGGAGGAGGCGTGTCACTCTAGAAATGATGCTGATGATAAGGGTGCCTTAACTCGGGGCCCTTGGGTGTGCCAGCTACCTCTGCCACTGTGCCGGAGGAGCCCTGCTGATTTGGGATGCAGGCTATTTGGATGATGTTGTTTTCTGATGTAACTTCTGTTGATTTCCCTACCTCCTTTTTTTTCCTGCCTCTTCCCCTCCCTCTTGGGAGCAATTTATACATCTCTGGCTCCTTTTAGGCGGGGACAGAGTGCTAATTAGCTGTCTGATTCATCCCAGGCCACCTGTCCCATGGCACTTGGCACTAAGACCAGACTGGGCGTGGCCCTAAGTTCTCCAGGGCAGGCAAGTGTCCCCAGGAGTCTGGACAGTCCCTGTGTGACGTGAGACAATGATTGTGCACCACAGTAAATGGGGAAGAAAGTTGTGCCCAGTGTTCCATTTCCTCGCTACCAGCCACATTAGAGAAAGCCATGTCTGCAGACTTTGGGGACCTTTAACTCACTTCTCCTCTCCAAATGAAATCCACTCCCAAAGGGAACTTTGCCAGGGGATAGCTCTGAGGGGGGGGGTCCCTTTTCCTTCTTGCCACTACATGTGCCATCAAGACTCACAGGCATTCAAATCCTGTGGAGAAGTCTCATCAAAAAAACACTGGGAAATAGTGGTCTGTGCTAATAATGGAGGCCCCTCGCCTCCCCATCTTCTCAATATACACCAGGCCTCAACACGCTTCAGTGCTTGCTCCCTGGATAAAACTGGTCCCGCTGAGGTTCCAACAACCTCAGCGCCAGATGCTCTGACACAGAAGCATTCAACACCAGCCTCTCTTTCTTGACTTCTCTCTCCCTGGCCTTGAGAACGCTCAACCTTCCTTCTCCCATTGGTTAATTTCTTCTCAGCCTCTTTTCCTTCAGGTGCCTTCTCCTCTGCTGGACCCCCTGTTCAATTCCTCCTCCTCTCCTCTGACTTAATGCAATTTTTCTGGTCCCACGGCACAGTTCCTTCAACAGAGATACAGCTACTTAACCTTTTCTTGTGTCCAAATCCAAAATGCCCATCCACCTGGTATCTCCGCTGGGAGAGTAAGCCCCAGGCTTGGCATCCCCTAATAAAATTTGGGTAATTACACTAATCATCACTAAATTAATTTAAATATCATAACTAGATCCTACGTAGCTTTCTGCTCTTTAATTATTACTCTGCCTTACTTTTCACTTAGGTTTCCTGCCTGATTAGGCAATGATATATTAACAACAAGCTTAGCAATGGTAGCCAACCGGTATGAATCTCTTACAATGTGCCAGGCTGCCCCAGATAGACACTGCTCCATGACAGACCCATGCTATCCATTGGAGAAGATTCTTTTGATTCCCCATGCTTGAAACTTAGAACTTTCAGGCTTGGGAACTTGAAAGGACTTTGAATTTAAAATTTTCAGCGCCAGAATTATAATCTCCCTTTTCTCCAGACTATAAACTTTTAACCCGGCCCTTCACTAATCAACACTTTGTCTCAACCCATCTAGCTACTGCAACTGATCGTGTACCCTGATCCAGGTATGGAGCCCAGTGGTGCTGTCCCTTCAGGGTTGCTGTGTCATTTGGTTCCTGAGACTCAGTTAGGGGACCTCAAACATGTCATAGTTATGGATGCTCAATGGTCTATGGAACACTTATTGCCTCCCAGACTGACAGAGCCAATTGTACTGAGAAGGAATGGTTACCAACTAGGAAAAGCCTGGGTCTCAAGGATGCTGGCCTAAGAAATCTCCAGAATGGCCACCAAGGTCTGCATAGGAATCCAAAATCTCTTCCCCCTTAGTGAGGCCAGAGACCATAGACAGCAGCAGGGCTTATGCTGAGCTGGGTGCCTCTTTTACAGATCTCCTGGAGAATGACCATCTAGGGTATCGCTTTCTTGACAAGAGCAGCAATTTCATTGAGGTCCTCGATGCAAATTCTCACTCTATAAGGTGATTGATATCTTGGTGCACGTCTGAGGAAATAGAAGGAACTCATCTAGGTAGGATGGTTTCCAGTGTGGTTTCCTTGGAGTCCCAGGGTTCCAAAAGAGTCTTCAGACTTAGGAAAGCTCAGACCTTCAACAAGAGCATCTCTGCCGCTACATAATATCCTATTCATTAATATGAAGAATTTTAATTTTTAGGAAAACATAATGAACATAAATGGCAATAAACTTTAATGCTGAGGAGACTTGAGTTGGCCTCTTATTCTGAAACCAGTTAACATCATTCACCCTCCCTTAGCTCTCAGTAACACAGAGACAACTGTCGCTGTATCTCTGGGTCCTATAGAGAGATATAAATGCACAGTGAGTGAGTAGGCCCAACAGAGAGTCCCACAGAACAAATACACTGTCTTCCTGTGTTTTCCTCCATGACACACTGCCTGCCACTCACATCCATCAAAAAGGTCCTGAAGATTTTACATGCAGTGAATGCTCCTAACTAGAAGTTTCTACAATTTCTCTATCAGTCCAGTAAGAAGAGACCATGCATCCTAGCAATATCCAAAGCATTTGGTTACCCCAAAGCAGTCATCGTAAAATTCTGCCTCTGTTCTAGCCAGCACCTGACCCTCCAGGGTATTGTATAGGGCCTTGATGATGCACATGGGACAGGCCAGTTCAGGAAGTAACCACAGCACCAGACTCGAAAACATCAGAGAAAAACAGCTATTAGACATGGACATTCAACAGGCAGGAGAGTGAATGCTGATCTGAGGTTACAGAGGGAGCCAGAGCAGCTCTGAGCAGCACCAGACACCGATTATAGTCTCACCAGATGACAACCTGCGATCTCTGTTAAAAGGGAAGGAAACAGGGAAGGTGCTTTTGAAAAATGTCCATGAAAAATGATGAATTTTAAAAAGAAACCATTTAATTCCTGTAAGGATAAGCCCCAGTTATCAAGGTTTTTTTTTTTTAAACTCTAAGGATGCCCAGATAAATGGGGTGTTACTACATTTAACTCAGTTCCCAGACATATGGGTCCATTTTAAGCAATGGGGTGAAATGGAACAAGATTGCTATTGATGAATCTCAGCCAAAAGGAAGGTGCTGTGATTCCTGGGGAAGCTCCCCCAGCAAAGTGTAGAAATGTGATCATACTCTGGGACCTAGAAAAGAAAAGGAGGGTAGAGAGACAACCAAGCTTGAAATGGCAGATGGCTAGGTCCAGCTCAGAGCTCGATTCATTAGGTTTTATGCATATTGGGTGAATAGAGATTGGGAAGAAAGGACCAAAGGTCAAATTACCCATTTAATTATTTTTTTCAACCCTTCTTTATAGGTCCTGCATGGCTGCAAATAGACTTCTCCTGTCAGAGCTGGCGCTTCAGGATAAGAGCCTATCCAATGGATCTGCCCAGGATGCTATGACCAAAGTGGTACCTGCATTTCCCAAGAGGATGTAGGAGAAGGTTTTGCATGCATGAACACTATCTGTAAAACAGACTTCCAGGTAGAGAAACCCAATGGCGTTCTTCCAGACTTGAAATAGACTTGTCTTAGCTCCCAGGGCTCCAGAAAATCTGCCAGATAGTATTAGCAAGGGATTCTGTTTTGGTTGGGGTCATTGCAGTGAGATTCTAATCAGAACTGGAGGAAGGAGATGCATGGGGACCAGGGACTCTGTTGAGCATACAAAACTTGTGCTCAATTTCAGGAGATTTTCATTAAAAAAAAACTTGGTTTAAACCTCTTGGTTTTCACATCTTCTTAAGTCTTTGCTTCCACCATCACCATATTTCTTACTCCATGCCCTTGTTAAAGACCACTCCACTTCCAACCACTGGCTCAAGACCTCTGGTGCCCATGATTTCTCTGGGACTTAGCATCTTCCATAGTGACATCTCCAGGGGGCACCAACCTCTTCTATTGCCCTGTCCCTTCTCCTTGACTGGAAACATCTAGAAACATTTGATTCCTTCTGATCAGGGATGAATCATGCTGGAACACTGGTCTAAATCCCACACTTACTCCCAGCTTACCTACAGAAAACCCTTTGCTCACATTTCCTCCTATAGAGAGGCTCTACACAAAGGCAGGCACTCCCTTTTCCAATCCAGCTGTCCTTGGCACTCCAAAACAGGTTCCTAAAGCCACATCTACCTGGAAGGGATCTTAGGAGGGTGACCTGTGTCCTGGCAGGAGTGGCTTGATTGAGGTTACAAAACAAAGTGAGATTAAGACCTGCACACTGGCTTTCCAGCATGCACACACACCCCTGTCTTTCTCCACGAGCAGTTCTCAGGCTAATATATGCAGGATGTCACAAGTAATTTGTTACCCAAAGTCAGTACCGGCATTTTCAAATTAATTGCTTTATCATAAGATTACCCTAGAAAGGGGGAATAGCCAAGCTGTCTCAGGCAGGCCCTTGGGAATCCAACAGAGCCCACTCTCTGGTTCAACAATGCATTGCTTTTGTGACTGTGGGCAGGACACTCTATCTCTTTAAGACTCATTCTATCTGTCCATAAGATGGGATAACCACAGTGACCACTTACAAAGGGTTGCTGTAGGGATCAAGTAGCCAAGATGCCTAGTGCTTAGCACAGCATGTATAGACACTAACAATCTATGTTGGCTAACATTAGTATTCATGCTTAGGTTTGTATTTTTACATAAAAATAACTGGAAGAATCTACATCTAGTAGCTGTACTTTTTTCCCTGTTCTGATGGTGTTCCTTCAGCAGAGTGAGGAAAAGGTAGATCGCAGGCTGCACATAAAGAATTAAAAGTAGTAACAACTTACCTTGCTTTTTGTCACATTTACAGGTGCCTTACCCTCACTGACATAGCAACAATATTTGTGTGGTGGTTACAACTGATGATCATCCTCGATTTTTTCAACAGCGTGCGTGTGCACGTGCACACGTACGCATGTGTGTGCACGTGAGCGTGTCTTTTTCTCTTTATTTGGGCTGCACTCAGAGTCGTCTTGGAGATAAACTTCATCTGTCAAGGATCTTAGGCAGATGGAAACTGACAATAACAACACCCGTGCGGTCTCTGCAGGTCCTGACGCAAGACTTGAGCCATGAAGTCCTAAAGGCACCAGACTGGATGTGGAGCAGACAGCTCTGACCAGCAGGGCAGCTTGTCTCTGCCTGCCTTGGGCTGCACCAGGGGAGGGCTCAGCTGGTGCCTTCCTGATGAATATGGAGGAGGCTGCCATCAGCTCGATTGCAAGGGGCTTTGTTCCTCTTCTCCACTCCCCTGTTCTCTGATCAGATGTCACTCTTTTTATTATTATTATTCCCTGTGTGTTGACAAGTGATTTAAACACTTCACAGGGGGAAGAGAAAAGGGTGGGGGCTGGCGGGGAATCTTTTCTTTGAATCCAGGGTGTTCTGGGTTTCAGATTAGCAAATAAATGGCTACAGGTGTATAATTAAAACTAATAGGTTAATTAGAGAACATTTGGATCATTCTGGAAAAAAAACATAAGAAAGCCATCAACTTGTCTCCTTTGACACAAGCCAACTAGGAATATAATAAATAAGCCCAGGCAGAGGAAGGGCACAGCCCCAGTTGCCTCCATCCCTTCTTTCATAATTACTGAAAGTGGCTGGGCCGCAAGGCTAGACATTCCCCACAGACAAAAGGGGGACTCTGAAAGCAGAGCCCGTCAGAGTCGACCAAAACCTGTCCCTGGAGCAGGAGACAGGAGGCAGGAACCATTCACAGTGGAAAAGGTAACCGGCTATGTAGATGACCCGCTCAGGCAGACAGGCTCTGATGGGGAGGGCTCCTATCAGAACTCTCACTATGCCCTGCATTCAGCTCATGAAGCCAGGGCCGTGCAGATGCCCTGGGAGGGCCCAAGCTAGGCATGATAAAGGAAAACCTGTCCCCTGTGATTGATTTCCTCTTCTTTCATTTATTTATCTTAAAATAATCTTTTCTCATTTTATATACCAATCCCAGTTCTCACTCCCTCCCCTACTCCCACTCCCCCCAGTTTTTCCCCCATCCCAACCCCCATCCACTCTTCAGAGAGGGTAAGATTTCCCATAGGGAGATAATAAATTCTGACACATCACTTTGAGGCAGGATCAAGGACCTCCCCTGTATATCTAGGCTGAGCAAGGTATCCCTCCAAAGAGAGTGGGCTCTAAAAAGCCAGTTCAAGCACTTAGGGATAAATCCTGGTCCCATTGCCAGTGGTCCCATAGACTGCCTAAACCACAAAACTGTCACCCATATTCAGAGGGTCTAATCTGGACCAATACAGATTCTCCTGCTGTCAGTCTGGAGTCAGTGAGTTCCCACTAGCTCAGGTCAGCTGTTTCTGTGGGTATCCCCATCATGGTCTTGACCCCTTTGCTCATGTTATCATTCCTCCTTCTCTTTGACTAGATTCTGGGAGCTTGGTCCAGTGCTTAGCTGTGGATCACTGCATCTGCTTCCATCACTTCCAAGATGAAGGTTCTATGATGGCAATTAAGGTAGTTGTCAATCTGATAACAGGGGAAGGCCAGTTCCAGCACCCTCTCCACTATTGCTTAGGGTTTTAGCTGGAGTTATCCTTGTGGATACCTGGGAATTTCCCTAGTGCCAGGTTTCTTAATAGCCCCATAATGGCACCCTCAATCAATATATCTCTTTCCTTGCTCTCCCTCTCTGTCCTTTCATTTCGACTATCCCATTACCTCATGTTCTCCTTTCATCTTCCCTTCCTCCCTTCCCTCCCCTTCTGCCCCACACCCCCACTCCCAATTTTCTCAGGAGATCTTGTCTAATTCCCCTTCCCAGAGCTACCTATGTATGTCTCTCTTAGGATTCTCCTTGTTACCTAGCTTCTCTGGGGTTGTAGACTATAGGCTGGTTATCCTTTGCTTTACGTCTAATATCACTAATGAATGAGTACATACCGTGTTTGTCTTTCTGGGTCTGGGTTACCCCACTCAGGATGGTATTTTCTAGTTCCATCCATTTGCCTGCAAATTTCAAAATGCCATTTTTTTAGCGCCAAGTAGCACTCCATTTTGTAAATGTACCACATTTTCTTTATCCATTCTTTAGTTGAGGGACATCTAGGTTGTTTCCAGGTTTTGGTTATTACAAATAATGCTGCTATGAACACAGTTGTGCAAATATTCTTGTGGTATGAGTGTGCATCCTTTGGGTACATGCCCAGGAGTGATATTGCTGAGTCTTGAGGTAGATTGATTCCCAATTTTCTGAGAAATCGCCATACTGATTATCACAGTGGCTGTACAAGTTTGCATTCCCACCAGCAATGGAGGAGTGCTCCCCTTACTCCACATCCTCTCCAGCATAAGCTATCATTGGTGGTTTTGATCTTAGTCATTCTGAGTGGTCTAAGATGGTATCTCAGAGTTGTTTTGATTTGCATTTCCCTGATGGTTAAGGATGTTGAGCAGTTCTTTAGATGTCTGTTGGCCATTTGAGATTCTTCTGTTGAAAATTCTCTGTTTAGATCTGTATCCCCTTTTTAAAATTAGATTATTTGGTATTTTAATGTCTAGTTTCTTGAGTTCTTTATTTATTTTAGAGATCAGTCCTCTGTCTGATGTGGGGTTGGTGGAGATCTTTTCCCATTCTGTAGGCTGCCATTTTGTCTTACTGACTGTGTCCTTTGCCTTATACAAGCTTCTCAGTTTCAGGAGGTCCCATTTATTAATTGTTGCTCTCAGTGTCTGTGCTTCTGGTGTTATATTTAGGAACTGATTTCCTGTGCCCATGTGTTCAAGGCTGCTTCTCACTTTCTCTTCTATGAGGTTCTATGTGGCTGGATTTAAGTTGAAGTCTTTGATCTGTTTGGACTTGAGTTTTGTGCATGGGGACAGGTATAGATCTATTTGCATTCTTCTACATGTGTACATCCAATTTGGCAGTACTATTTGTTGAAGATGCTTTTTTTTCCATTGTATATGTTTAGCTTCTTTGTCAACAACCAGGTGTTCATACGTGTGTGAGTCTTTGATTCTATTTCATTGGTTCACCTGTCTGTTTTTATGCCAATACCAAGCTGCTGTCATTACCATAGCTCTAGAGTAGCTTGAAGTCAGGGATGGTGATGCCTCCAGAAGTTCCTTTCTTGTACAGAATTGGTTTAATTCTCCTAAGTTTTTTTTTCCATATGAAGTTGAGTATTGTTTGTTCAAAGTCTGTGAGATTTTGATGAAGATTGCACTGAATCTGTAGATTGCTTTTGGTTAGATTGTTATTTTTGTTATGTTGATTCTACCTACCCAAGAGCATAAAAGAACTTTTTATTTTCTGATATCTTCTTTAATTTCTTCCTTCAAAGACTTAAAGTTCTTGTCATACAGGTCCTTCACTTGTTTGGTTAGTGTTATCCAAAGAGATTTTATGTTATTTGTGGCTATTGTGAAAGGTAATAGTTCTCTGATTTCTTTCTCAGGCCCTTTGTTATGTGTATAGGGTTACTAATTTTTTGAGTTGGTCTTGTATCCTGCCGCATTATTGAAGGTGTTTATCAACTGTAGGAGTTCCCTGGTAGAATTTTTGGGGTCACTTATGTATACTATCATATCATCTGCAAATAGTGAAAGTTTGACTTCTTCCTTTCTGATTTGTATCCCCTTGATCTCCTTTTGTTGTCTTCTTGCTCTAGCTAGAACTTGGAATACTATAGTGAATAGATATGGAGAGAGTGGACTATCTTATCTTCCTTATTTTAGTAGAATCACTTTGAGTTTCTCTCCATTTAATTTGATGTTGTCTGTTGGCTTGCTGTATATTGCTTTTATTATGTTTAGATATGTTCCTTGTAATCCTGATCTCTCCAAGACCTTTATCATGAAGGGGTATTGGATTTTGTTGAAGGATTTTTCAGCATCTAATGAGATGATCATATGTTTTTTTTCTTTCAGTTTATTTATATGGTGGATTACATTGACAGATTTTTGTATGTTGAGTCATTCCTGCATCTGTGGGATAAAGCCAACTTGATCATGTTGAATAATTTTTGAAGTGTTCTTGGATTTGGTTTGCCAGTATTTTATTGAGTATTTTTATATCTATGTTCATGAGGGAGAATGGTCTGTAATTCTCTTTCTTAGTAGTATTTTTGTGTGGTTTGGTTATTAGGGTAACTATAGACTCTTTTTATAAAAAGACTTTGGCAATGTTCCTTCTGTTTCTATTGTGTGGAACAATTTGAGGAGTATAGGTATTAGCTCTTCTTTGAATTTCTGGTAGAATTCTGCACTGAATCCATCTGGTCCTGAACTTTTTTTGGTTTGAAGACATTTGATAACTGCTCCTATTTCCTTGGGGTTATATGTCTATTTAAATTGTTCATTTGGTCTTGATTTAATTTTGGTATATGTTACCTATTCAGAAAGTTGTCCATTTCTTTTAGATTTTCCAATTTTGTGGAGTATTGATTTTTGAACTATGGCCTAATGGTTCTCTGGATTTCCTCAATGCCTGTTGTTATGTCCCACTTTTCATTTCTGACTTTGATAAAATGGATATTCTCTCTCTGCCTTTTGATTAGTTTGGATAAGGATTTGTCTATCTTGTTGATTTTCTCAAAGAGCCACCTCTTTTTTCCCCCATTGATTCTTTGTATTGTTTTCTTTGTTTCTATTTTATTGATTTCAGCCATCAATTTAATTATTTCCTGTCATTTACTCCTGGGTGAAACTGCTTCTTTTTGTTCTAGGTCTTTCAGTTATGTTGTTAAGTCACTAGTGTGAGATTTCTTCACTTTCTTTATGTAGGCATTTAGTGCTAAATCTTTCCTCTTAGCACTGCTTTTAGTGTCCCAAAGGTTTGGGTATGTTGTGTATTCATTTTCATTGAATTCTAGGAAGTCTTTAATTTCTTTCTTAATTCTTCCTTGACCCAGGGGTGATTCAATTGAGCATTGTTCAATTTCCCTGAGTTGTAGGCTTTCTGCAATTAGTGTTGTTGTTTAATTCTAACTTTAAGCCATGGTGATCTGATAAGATACAGGAGTTATTACAATTTTTTGTATCTGTTTTGGTTTGTTTTGCCAAATATGTAGTCAATTTTAGAGAAGGTTCCATGAAATGCTAAGAAGAAGGCAATTTTTTTTGTGTTTGGGTGAAATGTTTTATAGATGTCTGTTAAGTCCACTTGAGTCATGACATCTGTTAGTTCTCTTATTTTTCTGTTGTTTCTGTCTGGCAGACCTGTCCATTGATAAGAGTGGGGTGTTGAAGTCTTATACTATGAGTGTGTAAGATTTGATGTGCAATTCAAGCTTTAGTAAAGTTTCTTTTACATTTGTGGGTGCTCTTGTATTTGGAGCATAGATGTTCATAATTGAGACTGCATCTTGATGGATTTTTCCTGTGATGAGTACGAAGTGCCCTTCTCTATCTTTTTAGATTGATTTTAGGTTGAAAACTATTTTGCTTGATATTAGGGGTAAATATACCTGCTTGTTTCTTAGGTCCATTTGATTGGAAAATCTTTTCCAAACCCTTTACTCTTGGGTAATATCTCTCTTTGAAGTTGAGGTGTGTTTCTTATGCAGCAGAAGGATGGATCCTCTTTTCGTTAGCCTGTGTTTTTTAATAGGTGAATTGAGTTCACTGATATTAAGAAATATTAATGACCAGTGATTGTTAATTCTTCTTAATTTTCATTGATAGTGTTTGTGTGTTTCCCTTCTTTGAAGTTTGCTGGTGTGAGGTTATCTGTTGTCTGTGTTTTTGTGGGTGCAGTTAGTACTTTCTGTAAAGCTAGATTTATGGATATTGTTTAAATCTGGTTTTGGCATAGACTATCTTGGTTTTTTTTTCCATATATGGTGATTGAAAACTTTGCTGGGTTTGCATCCATGGTCTCTTTAGTGTCTGGAGCACATCTGTCCAGGACCTTCTGGTTTCAGAGTTTCCATTGAATAGTTGGGTATAATTCTGATAGGCCTGCCTACATATGTTACTTGGCCTTTCTCCTTGCAGCTCTTAATATTGTTTCTTTATTCCGTTTTGATTATTATATGATGATGGGACTTTTTGTTTTTTAGTTCAATCTATTTGGTGTTCTGGTGTAGGAGGGTCTTCTGTTTGTATATTGCCCTCATTGGTTAAATAAAGAAACTGCCTTGGCCTTTTGATAGGGCAGGACTTAGATAGACAGGATAAAGAGAACAGAATGCTGGGAAGGGGACAGAGCCAGAGAGAGCTGCCCGCCATGAAGCCTGCCAGGTCAGAGATGCTGAATCTTTCCCAGTAAGCCACGACTAGTGGCGACACACAGATTATTAGAAATGGGTTAAACAAATATGTGAGAGTTAGCCAATAAGAGGCTAGAGCTAATGGGCCAGGCAGTATTTCAATGAATACAGTTTCCGTGTAATTATTTCGGGTATAAGCTAGCCAGGCACAGGGCGGCAGGAGCCCGGTGGCCACTGGGACCAAGAGCAGGCTGCGCATCTCTTGCAACAGTGTTCTGTAAGCTTCTTGTACTTTAATCAGCATATACTTCTGTAGATTGGGAAAGTTTTCTTCTATGATTTTGTTGAATATATTTTCCATGTCTTTGAGCTGGAGTTCTTCTCCTTCTAGCCCTTTTATTCTTAGGTTTTGCTTTTCATGGTGTTGCAGATTTCCTGGATGTTTTGTGTTAAGAATTTGTTGAATTTAATGTTTTCTTTGATGAATCTATTTCCTCTATCGTATCTTCAGCTACTGAGATTCTCTCTTCCATCTTTTGTATTCTGTTGGTTATGCTTGCATCTATAGTTTGTTTACCCAGATTTTCCATTTCCAGAATTCCCTTGGTTTGTGTTTTCTTTATTGCTTCTATTTTAGTTTTCAAGTCTTGGACTGTGAATTGTTTGCTTGACCTGTTTGATTGCTTTTTTTTTCTTGGCTTTATTTACTTTCTTTAAAGGATTTAGTGATTTCTTTCAACTTTTTGTTTGCTTTTTCCTTCATTTCTTTAAGGGAATTTTCCATTTCCTCTTCAAGAGTCTTTATCATCTTCCTTAAGTTATATTTAGGGTCATTTTCTTCTGTTTTTTCTGGGTTAGGATGTTCAGGTCTTTCTTTTGTAGGAGCCTGAGGTTCTGGTGTTGCCATATTGTTCTTTAGGTTGTTGAATGGATTCTTGCATTGGCGCCCACCCATTTCTTCTTCCAATTGGTGCAGGCAGTATCTTTGCCTTTTGGTCCAGTCCTTGCAGTCAGTGTTTGTGTCTCAGGGATCCTCTCTTGGACTAATTGTTACAGTTGCTGTCTGTGTCTCAGGGAGCTGCTGAGGTCTCAGGGGATGAGGTTTGGGGGCTGAGTGGGACTTGTAGATTACATGGTCTGATGGAGGTCCTCGAGCAGTCTGCCTTCAGGAGACTTGCTCGCTGAAGGGTTAGTACAGCTGAGGTGGGTGGGGAGGAGCCCAGGGTTTTTCCCCAGAGCCTAGGGCCTAAAGACTGGGGAGCAGGTAACATCATTATCATGGTCCACTCTGTGCAGTGGCTGACTGTGTCTCAGTAAGCCACGGAGGTCATGGGGATGGGTGGGTTTGGTAGCAGAGTGTGATTTGTAGATTACAGCGTCTGATGGGGGAGGTGTTGGAGCAGCCTGCCTGCAGACGGCTCGCTCTCTGGTCGGCTAGTGCTGGTGAGGAGGGACCCAGGGTTTTGCTAAGGGACTGGTCACTCTTGGTCCTCTCTGTGCAGTTGCAGTCTGCGTCTCGGTGATTTCCTCGGTGATTAGAAGATATGGTGAAGGCTTAATAAGTATTTTGATATGTGAGTTGGAAAGAGTCATTGCAGGTGTAACTAATTAAGCTAAAATGAGGTCTTCCTATCAAAGAGTGGACCCCTAGGCTCACATCATCATTGGCTCATAGAAGGAGAGGAGAAAGAGCAGATGACCGTGTAAATGTTGAGGCAGCAACTAGAGTGGTTCTGGTAATATTAATAAATGCCTAGAGCTGCCTGTCTTAGCTAGGTTTCTATTGCTGTGAAGAGATACCATCACTATGGCAACTCTTATAAAGGAAGAATATTTAATTGGGGTGGCTTACATTTTCAGTGGTTTGGTCCATTATCACCATTATCATGTTGCAACATGGTGGTGTGCAGACAGACATGAAAGGTAGCTAAGAGTCCTTCATCTTGAACCACAGGCAACAGGAAGTGGTCTGAAATTCCGGGCATATCTTGAGCACTGGAGACCTCAAAGCCCACCCTCAGTGACACACTTCTTCCAACAAGGCCACATCGACTCCAATAAAGCCACACCTAATAGTGCCACTACCAATGAGATTCTGGGGACCAATTACATTCAAACTATCATACTGCCCAAGGTTGAAGAATGGGACACTGGCTTCCTCAGTTTTCACTTTGAATTGTAGCTCTCTCAAACTGCAAGTTTCTGGTAGTTTCTATTTGGAAGTTTATTCATGTTATGTGGTGTGTGTGTGTGTGTGTGTGTGTGTGTGTGTGCGCGCGCGCACGCGCATACTTGTTCATGGATGTGCATATGAGGGTCAGAAGTTGACATTGGCTGCCATTCCCATTATTAATCTTATATTTTTGATACATGAGTGTACGTATGCATGCTTGCACATGTGTGTAGGTGCACATGCACATATGTCCATATCCATATGGAGGCATTATTTTTTCTCTATTTTATATATGGAGTTGCTCACGTGGGTCTTCACTTGAACTCAGAGCTCACCAATTTATCTAGCTTAGTTATCCAGCTTGTTCAATGGGATTCCCTGTCTCCACTTCCTGCATCAAGACCAAAAGCAGGCTACCATACTTGCCCAGGATTTACCTGGGGCTGAGGATCTGTATTCCTATTCCTCCAGTTCTTATGCTTGATTGGCAAGCACGTTACCTGCTCAACCATCTTCCCAAACCTGATTTTGGAGACAGTGTCATTGATTAACTATGCTGTGTGGCTAATAAGCTCCATGGATCTGCCTGTGTCCATCCTTTAGGTGATGGAGCTCCAGATGTGCACCACCATACCTAACTTTTACAAGAGTGCTGGGGATCCAAGCACAGGTCCTTATGCTTACTCAACTTTGACTGCCATTCCCAATCATTATTAATCTTAATATTTTTGATACACTTGTGTATGGGTGCACATATGTCCATATCCATGTGGAGGCATTATTGTTCTCTACCTTCTATACTGAGTCTCTCATCTGGGTCTTCGCTTGAACTCTACACAGGCTCTTTACGGACTGAGCCGTCTCTCCCAGCACATGTTTCTCATGTTTTAAACTCCTCATGTGTGACAATCTGCGCGAGTCCTAGGAAACCAGAGCAAACTTCTAGCAGTCACCTGGATTAGTCTGAGGGCGAAGTTTCAAATTAAGTAGCTCAGGGGTTGAGCATCTGACTGCAGATTAAGTACATGAAAGGAAATGCACAGGTCTCAGAGGAATCGTTCAAGCTAGCACAGCACAAAAGGGTCAAGAGAAGCAACCCTACCTAGTCTCACTGCCAACTGTCAGTAGAGAGTCCTTTTCCCTTGAACAAATCTGAACCTTGGCTGAGAAGGACTTTCCCAAGAGTTTGAAGGAGATGGATTATGGGTTAAACCTTCCTTTCATTGCCCTCCTCCCATTTACTAGCAGTCATGACTGTGCTCATCTACAGGGTGCTTGTTGTCTTCTAGAGTAACACGAGACTCTTTGTTAAGGATTTTTATCATGAGTGGCTAAGCTAAGTCAGGCCTGCAGCTCCTGTGGGCTCATAAAAGGTGGCGTCACTGATATGCAGGGACTCAACCTTCAGCACTTAGTGACAATGAGTAAGGAATGACAGGCATCAAATGAAAACCCAGGCTGCCACTCTCTGCCACCAGACACACCCATGTTTTCAGCCCACTTGCTTTTATTCTGCAAGGCAGGTTTACTCTTTATATTTTTTAAACTCAGTGCTATTTTGAGAAGACTGAATAGAACACACAGAAAAATATACCTGGCATAACAGGAGATCAAGAATGGACCAGAGAGGTGTCAAGATCCTAAAGTCCAGCTTTAACATTGATGTGGGCAGCTCAAGAAAGTCCCACGGAGTAAATGACCAAATGAGTGGGCTCAGCTTCCCAGGCCTCTATGCCAGTGTAGTAGAAAGATGGCATGCCCTTGCCAGTCATCTCCCTCATCTAGTACCACAGACATTGCCACCTGCTGAATTCTATTCATCTCAGAAGCCTCCCAGGGAGCAGACACATGCCCACTGAACACAGGAATAATGTTTTTGGAGCAGGCAAGAGTAGAAGGGCCGGGTGATGATTTTCCACTCTGTAGAATTAAACTGGTGGAATGGCTTTACTGGATGAATACACAGTCTTTTCCTCAAACCCACGGTGGTATACCTCTTCCTCACCTAACCGATCTGGAAGTTCCCTGGGTCTATAGCATCCCCTCCATACTGATCCAGCCACTGAATGCCCCAGCCAACGTTTCCCTTATCCCTTAGCTACAAAGTGTAAAATGTGAGGCAAAGTTTAATTAACTAATTAATTAATAATGCAAGGTTTTGAAAACATAATTATAGTGGTAATGATTACCATTTTGCAGGTTTCCCAACATTTCTGGGACAGCTGGAATAGCTCAGGCTGCAAAGGCCGGGAAGCCACTCAATCATTCTCCCTGCTAATCCTCTCTTGATTTGGCAGGCCAGGTGAAAAGCTACATTTTTAACTTGCAGAAAAACGGAAAGCACGGGTCCAATCCTGAGAGGGAAAGAAACTAAAGCAGAAGAGAAGTGAAGAGAGGGCCTGGGATTTCGTTATTTTGATTTCCAGTCTCCAGTGAAAGGTGTTAAGTCCGGAAAGCAGGAGTATCAATAGCTGTTTTGTTTGCCCAACAGAGAAAGATTGTGCGAGACCCCTACTGACCCGCAGCTAATCCCCTTCCTGCAAGTCTAGAGAAGGGCAGTGTGCTCTGGGCTGTGAGCAGTTTCTGCACCTTGAGGCTGAAGCAAACAGACTTGACAAGCAAGCTCAGCAACCGCTGGCTCTGCTCACCCACCCAGAAAGCTGGCAGGAACCGCCTAAAGGGAAGGGATTCATTCGCCTCCCTTGCTGCCCGGGGAGCCAATCACAGGGGGCTATTCAGTCAGCCAATCGGCCAATCATATCATTTGGCAGGAAAGGGACCAATCATCTCGCTTGCCCCATCTAGGCCACTGCATCTCTAACCACCTCCCGATGAGGGCTGTTTACCGGCCTTGTCAAGGCCCAGGAGAGGAGGGGAGCAGAAAGCCTGAAGCCTGGGCAGCCTGCAAGCAGACGGGCAGGAGTGGAGCTACTGGTGGGAAACCCTGAGCAGAGCCCACTCTGTTTCGTCAAGCCGTTCTTTGTTACTGGGCACCACCCCTGTCCCAGGCCCTGGGAATGAGAAAGGCACGGAAATCTGTAAAGATATAAAAGACAGAGTGCAACTGGCAAACCAAGTACCTTCATAGAGGTGTGGAGGAGCCCTCTGGCAATAAGAGGCTCCTTAGACAGACTCCGAGAACACAACCTATGGGGATGGTGTCAGGAAACCCTCCAAGAGATGACACGATGACACTCAGGGGCCTGTCATACCCCCCAAGCATCTCCCGAATATGCCCACCTGATTGCTTTGCTAGGCCTGCTGTACTAAAGTGATTCATATTGGTGTTCTTAGCCACAGCCATGTATCGCCTCAAGTATCTGGAAGCCAAAAAACTAGAGATCCAGATGTAGGCAGGGCTGCTTTCCTCTGTTGCGTTTTGAGAAGTCATTGCATAGTCTTCTCTCTGTAATATCTTTGTCCAAATTCTCTTTTCTTGTAAGGACACTGGTTGTGTGGGTTAGGGCTCTGACCTCCATTTACCCCTATAAAGACCATCATCAGTCATTTTCTGAAAGTCAGGCGTTAGATAGACTGTGAGCATACAAGCTGAACAACATAGTTAAGCACCGACGTCATTTTACATTGGTTGTGAAGAACTTCTTTAACTACCAATCCTGCTCCCCAAGGAAACAGCGATTAAGGTCTTTTTTGTCCCATGAATCTTTGGCGTTAAGCGCCTGCTGACTCAGACAGGATCCTGTCAGGGGGAAAGGATGAGAAAGTCCAGTGCCCATCTCTAGAAATAAGTCTCCCCTCATTCATCCCTTCCTCTAAAAGCTGTTCATCACTCAAGGTCTCCACAGTATCTGTCCACTGCTCATCAGCCCTGCTCACTGGCCCTGTACTTGAGATAACTAATGCTATTTTATCTTTGATAAGTGCTGG
Organism: Ondatra zibethicus; assembly: GCA_004026605.1. Classification (NCBI taxonomy): domain Eukaryota; kingdom Metazoa; phylum Chordata; class Mammalia; order Rodentia; family Cricetidae; genus Ondatra; species Ondatra zibethicus. The sequence continues at coordinate 3,664 of PVIU01007195.1, read as the reverse complement.
TGTTTCCTTTGACTTAGTAGGTGAGGAATAGGGGGGAGCAAGAGGAGATGAGAGGGGAGATAGAGGAACAGAAGAGGAAGTGCATACCACTGGCCTAGGCCCTCACCAGTCATTTCAAGTCCCCTGAGAAGGGTCCCTGATATCCTCAGTGTGTGGTCATGGGGTAAGGAAGTGCTCTGTGATCTTGGAGACAGCACAGCGGGATCTGGGCGATCTGCTGAAGGTAGGGGAGAGTTCCATGAACCACACCTCAGTAAGATTGACTGGGTGTTCACTACCTACCAGGCACAAGCAGCAGGCCAGGAGCCAGAAACAGATGATCAAGCCACAGGTCTGGTCTTCAAGGAGCTCCCAGTCTCCTGGGTTAGACCATGCACACAGTCTGACATAGGACAGTGGACAAATTATGCTCACGAAGTTCAAAGCACAGAGAACAAAGACAGCTGTCCTAATGTGAGGCTCAGAGAAGTCGGTACGAGTGGATGTCTTCACAGGATCTGGAGGGATTGACGGAGTTGGACAACCAACAAGGAAAAGCAAGGAAAGGAGGGTGGCCCAGTATGGCAGTGACATGGACTAGATGATGGGAGCATGGAGCATTGCTTATGTAAGAAGCATTGAGAAGGCCAGTGGTCCTGGAGCCCAGCTACAGTGTGGGGGAGAGAATGACAAGAGGAAGGACAGGACACAAACAGAAAAGAGTACAGGTCCAGCCCATGGAGCATGTTACATGGCTAGGACACTCTCTATGGTGTTTCAGACTGTTCAGATAAGCCCTGAGCTCTTCAGTTTTGCTTGAGATGAAGACAGTAATTTTCCAGGAAGGGCACTCACCAAGACATTCAGTTCTTACTACATACATTGGAGCGCCACTAAAAAAACAAATCCTGCAAGGCTTAAACCGTATCAGAAGTTGCCATTGCTTTGTCTAATAAATAGTCTACAGGGACTTTTAAACGGGGTGTGAGATGGTCCCAGTGTGCATCTGAACATTAGGGGTACCATTCTGGAGACAAGGACCCAACTGGGGCATTACTGAAGCATATCAAGAAGAAAAATGAAAATAAGTTGACAGGCAGAAGAAAGGTTTAGAAAGTGACTTGCAGGTAGAAACAGGGTATCCATCAACAGCACTGTGCTCGGAGCACTGGATACATGCTGGTGGTTTTATCCAGAAAAAGGAATCAAAGGCTTGCCAGGGTGGACAGATAAGGAACGGGATGCTGGCCACATGGAGTCTAAGGCACTAGTAGATTAGCCATGCAGAGATTCTTGGGGGAGGGCATTTGACAGAGACTGAGTGAGCCAAAACATCCAAATATAGGGACTTCATACTGCAATGAGATAGTAGAAAATGTATCCTCTTATTTTGAAGTGTGCACATAAAGCCTTCAAGGTTCTCTATACTGTCTTCTGGATTCTCCTTCCTATCTGGTCTGTCCTTGAAATCAGAATTGACTGGTGCGTCCTTCCCATAAACAGTCCGTCCCACAGGCTTCATTGAATCACTGTCCCCTTGATGCCTCGGGAGATGGTGAGACATAAGTGGTATCTTCCACATGGGTACACACACATAAAATGTAACGAGAGGCCTGGCACATGACAGACTGACTCTCCATTCTGCTAATGCCCTCCCACACTCCTTCGCTTGATGTCACTCACCCTTCAGACTCAATACTATTCCTACTTTCTCCATGAATCTTTCCTCTGTCCTGCTCCCATGGGGAGGGAATCAAACACAGATATTTGTGGTGAACATTTCTGTAAATTGTACAGGAGATAATTCAGTCTCCCAGAACTGCTTGTAGCCACCCTGGAGCCCAGAGAAGGGGAGAGATAACTAAGGAAAATCCTCCTATCGCTGTGCCAAGTATTCTCAGAGCCAAATACCAATTCCCTCCGGGCCCAATGTTCACCAAAAAGCCCTGGACTCAAACAGGGTAACTAACTAAGCTCTGTGTCTCTCTGGTTTCTTTTGCACATCTCCCTGTAGCTGGGTTTCTACTGCACACACAGGCTCAACATGCTTTACCCCTGCATTATTTTTAGTCTACCCCTTCTCCTGGGTGGATTCAAATTCTCCAGCCCTGAACAAATGCTTAGCAACAAAGCCCTGGAGGCCACTTTCTGTTTCTCTGAGTAGCACCTCTTTCTACAGAGCCCTGCCTCTTCAGTGAGTGGCAGCATCCCTGGTTCATAGGCACTGTACATTGAAAGGTAGATTCCACGGTAGCTGCTGGGGACTATTCCCCACTCCCACCCTCTACTCAGTTTCCGTGATTTTCCAGGAAGCTCTGGAAATCCACAGATTATGCTACTATACATATCTGCATCTTCCAAGGCTCATTTTCCCATACACTGTTTTGTACCAAATCAACAGGGATTGTTCCCACCCCTCCCAAAGATAGAAAGATTTACATAGCCCACATGGCATACTTGTGAAAGACTCATGAGGCCTGATAAATCATACACTATTTATTATGGTACTAAAATGATACCCTTTGCTTAATTAAAGTAGCCATATGCTACAGCACAAATCATTCACATTCATTAAAATCCCCAAAGTGTGTGTGTGTGTGAAGGAAGACAACCAGGAGCAACAGTTGGGAGAATACAAACCAAACACAGTTAGGAAGACAAAGTTTCACTAGAGATCACTTTGATGTCCCACACCAAATCCATCCATCCATCCATCCATCCATCCATCCATCCATCCATCCATCCATCCATCCATTAGCAAACAAACAAACAACAGCAACAACAAAACTGATGAGCCCCTGTGCTGAGTCAGATACCCTGAAGGTTCCAGGCATGATACCTGCCTCTTGTCCTCAAGGAACACATAAGCTAAGTGAGGCCAAAAAGGAGTGTTAAGTGACTCATCTGTCCTAGGCATGTTGGTCAGGGGGACTTGTCTGAGGAGGTATGGTCTTACGTTCTACTGTAAAGAAGCATTTGATTGGAGAAGTGTACTTGACTTTCCATTGTATTGCTTATTTCCTTCTTAGTGGTGAATAGATCCTAAATCTAGAATCTTCTTTACTTCTTTGCTTATATGAGGCTTGCCTTCTTTCTACCCTTGCTCTTACAACTTGTTGATAGGCTCCAACAGAGTGTACATCTGTCTGTCTTGTTTACAGTTCTTACCCCACCACAGACAGTAACCATTTAACCCATTAGAGGGCCCGAAAAGCCTACACTGAATGACTACTAAGAGACTGGCATGTGCAAAGGTTCAGAACTAAGAGCATGTGGCATGTTTAGAAAGAAAAATGAAGGATCTCATTCTGACACTTCATCCTGTCCCCACCTTCCTCTTTTCCTCCCCATCCTGGTACTCTCTGTCCACCGACACCCCTCCCTATCCTGATACCCTCTGTCCACCGACACTCCTCCTCATCCTGATACCCTCTGTCCCATCACCCCTCCTGATCCTGATACCCTCTGTCCACCGACACCCCTCCCCATCCTGGTACCCTCTCCCCACCAACACCCCTCCACATCCTGATAGCCTCTGTCCACTGACACCCCTCCCCACTCTGATACCCTCTGTCCACCATCACCCCTCCCTATCCTGATACCCTCTGTCCACCAACACCCCTCCCCATCCTGATACCCTCTGTCCACCCACACCCCTCCCCACTCTGATACCCTCTGTCCACCA